>PVLD010024045.1:0-26231 GCA_004027595.1 Dinomys branickii | reverse complement strand
GTCACTATTTTTATACTCTCTGTATCTCCCTGTGATAGTATAAATCTAGTAGGATCTTCCTCATTCTCTTTTAAACTCCATAGTGCTGCATACTCCAAAACAAAATCTACACTCAACCCTCTACATCTGTGGATTTCGCATTCATAGATTCAATCATGAATTGAAAATATTTGGGGAAAAAAGGTGTGTCTGTGTTAAACGTGTACTGACTTCTTACTCGTCGTTATTCCCTGAACCATCAAGCATAACAGCTATTTACAGAAAATTTACATTGTACGTGATACTGTAATGGGAGGTGATTTAACATATATGGAAGGATGTGCATGGGTTATATGCAAATGTTGCACCATTTTACATAAGGACTAGAGCATCTGAAGCTTTTGGTATCTATGGTGTATCCTGAAAACTCTTTCCCAAGGATACAGCAGACAACGTTTAGCTAAAAGAAACGCTCTAGCAACGTGTTGAAGTTGATGTTTTAAAAAGTAGTCATGCTGAAATAAATGCTTGGTAGTTTCCTGTGGTCCTGAACAGCTTGGTTCTTATGGATGTACTACTTTCTGGATTCCTGGCACATAAATGCTCTAAATGCATGTGTAACCCATCTGTCCATCCATCTATCCATCCATCCATCCATGCATTCACCCACCCATCTATGCATGCATTCATTTATGCATGCATGCATCCATCCACCCATGCATCTGTACATCCATCCATCCATCCATCCATCCATGCATGCATGCGTGCACCCATCCATTCATTGTTCAGTATAACTTTACTGGACACCTACCTTGTGCAAGGCATGTGCAACATGGCATAATGCTGGCTCCGACTGTGCCATGCAAGCGTCCTGTCTTTCCTCCAGACATGGGGAATCAAAGAGCCACTACACAGTCCACTGCTGAGCAACAGCAACTTGTAATAGGAATGATTTTCATTTAAGTTGAGACCTACTGGGTCAGAATAAGCTTTGTCATGCACAGAACTGGATAAGATGCTATTTTAACATTGACAGAGAAGGTTGGCTTTTCAGAGATTCGTCTTTGGAGACTTTGCTTTGGGAAGGACTCAGTCACACCCTCCACCCCCCTTTCTCTCTTGTCTGCTATTAGTTTACAGGTATTCATCCAAGAAGACTTTAAGTTCTTCTTTTCAGATGCAAACAAACAGCAAGGAAAACTCAAAATCAGTTTCCAATCTAATAATGTTAACAAAAAATGAGAGAAAGGCATTTAATTTCAAATTACAATCAATATAGAAAGGGGAAATGTCTACAAATATAATTTTAGGAAGTGAACTGGATTCGGTTACATTTGTTTCTAAATCAAGCAACTTTTTAAAAGTTGCTGTGTAAAAAATACTTTTTAAAAACAAGGTTGCAAGATATAAATGCACCTAATCTTGACGCCTCGCTAAAGCATCAGATGCCTAAGTGTCCCCCCCAAAAAACAGCCTTTATCCTTCTACTGGGGGCGGGGAACACACAGGCCTGTCCCATTACCCATTTCTCTGCACCAATCCCAGACCCATGGGACCCGACCTTTCTGTGCCCCCTTCACCCGGAAGCCTCCAGATCTTTCCAGAGCTCTTTGCATCGCTGCCTGCTGCAGGGAATTCTTTTCTTGGCAGGCACTTCTTCCCCCAGCCTCTGCCTTCCTCATCTCCCGCTCCCGTCTCCCACGGCCCATCTGCCCCTCCTCTCCTCTGCCTCCCCTCCCCGCTCCCCTCGGCTCCCCTTTATTTCCCCTCCGCACCACCCTCGTGGCGCAGCTCTCCCTCCCCCTCTCCGCTGCGCCGGGCTGTATTTGGAGCTCCCGGAAGCCTCCGGCGACTCTCCCCAGGAGCGGCGTGACTGACACGACTCCCAGTAAGGGGGCGGAGGCAGCGGAAAGAGAGGGGAGGAGGGTGCCGGTGACCGCACACGGATTTGCATCGCGGAGGACGGGACCCCAGCGCCCCAAGCAGGTAATCCCGGCGCTGCGCGGGCTGGCGAGCGTGGGCAGCGGCGGGGGTGCAGGTGCTGGCCACGCTCGCAACTTGCGCCCACCGTTGGGGCGGGGAAGGGTCCGGGGCGCCCGGGCGCGGGCCCGGGGAGCGGGCAGGGTACGAGGGCCGGGCGCGGACGCAGGGGGGCCCATCTGGGTCAGCGCAGGAGCGCGCCCGGCCCGCGCCGCCTTCCGTCCCTTCGTCCTCGCGTCCCCAAGCCCAGCGGTCGCGGCCTGCCCACCCGACCCAGAGCCCGGCGCCCCAGGCCGCACTAACTTTGAGGGGTCTCGTCCGCTCGGCTCGGGGTGCAGAGGTGGCTGTCACCGAGACGGATGTGATCGGGGCCGCCGTGGTCAGCCGGGGCTGGAAAGAAACCGATCTGGCGTCCCTGCAGAACCTGACTGGAGGCGATGAGTCACTTCTAAAAAATGCAAAGGCTACTGAGGCTTTGAAGGATGGTTCCGAAAATGGTCCCCCTGCAGCTGGCTCGCGACTGCTTTGGAGAGAGGGTTGTTGGGAAAGTAACCGCGTTATCATCACTTTTAGGGCTCCTCATCGGAGCTGCTTGTGAGAGTCCTTGGGCTCATAGCACCACAGACGAGCGACAAGTTTTAGCAACATTTGAGTGGATGCATTCTCCAGCATGATGGTGACTGCATTTAGGATACTGAAGTAGGATTTAGGTTCAGACAGCCAGAGTAGAGACGACTTAGCCAAAGGATGAGGACTTCTGGTGATACACTCATAAGAACACAGAATCTTATGGAGCTTATCCACCATAGTTTCCAAGAGTTTGCAGAATCCTGTTTCTTTGCTGCTTATCTAGATTTCTTTAATTCTTGGTGAACTATCTAAGTCCGCTTAATGTAAGATCACAGAGGTAGCGTTATCTTTGGGGAAATTACAGTTACTAGAGTCCACTTAGATTCTAAACCTGTTGAGAGCTACGAAGGCTTTGCGTTTTCTCCAGCACTATATATATGTCAGTGGACTCATCAAATCAATAAACAGTCAAATTCTGTGGAAATAATTAGCGTTTGCCTGTGTCAAGGATATGAAACCTTGCAGATGCAGCATATTTGCAAGAAGACTTTTTTCTCCATGAAGTTTCAAGCCTTAAAATGCTTAGTAAAATTAGAATATAAGTATGTGTTAAGGACACTGAGAAACAGAAGTTGGCGACCGTGAGAAATATTACCAAGATGGTCTTTGCTAGTTAGAAGTAGGGTTTTTTGTGGCTCAGCTTTGAAAGAAGTAATTTAATTTGTTGGTAAGCTTTTTGAACCACAAGCTCAATGTAAATATGTAGGTTGTGCAAGCCACGTGAGTTCTTTAGCAACTATTTCATTTCGCTATTGTGGGTGGAAAGTAATTAAGATCTATACATAAAGCAATGGTGTGACTGTTCCATTTTATTTGTAGGTACTGAAACTTAAGGTCCATGTAATTTTCAGCAGGAACAAAAAATACTTTTTCCCAGACATTAATAATCGATATTAAAACTATTTTTCATTTAGGGAAGGAGGGAGAAATACAGACAAAAAGGAGAGGGATGTGGATTTGTCCTGCTGGCAATACTTAGCTGTCCCATCCACCCTGAGCAGGAGTTCAGAGAGGATCTTTATTGGAGGATTAATGGACTAGATTCTCTAAGTCCCCAAATTATGCCTGTAAGTTAGGTTAAACACTCTCAAAAATAGCATTAGCTTATTTGGGGCATTATGAAATTTTGTTTTGCTTTGAATACTTTTAACAGACATCTTTAAGCATAAAGTTTAAATTCATTAGTTATGTAATATTTTATACAAGAATATGCTCTGTCTACTGAAGTTTTCAATATTATACTTCAAAGGAACACCTACTAACCATCACCAGGTTTAGAACTAAGGTGTAAGAATTAGACAGTTATAAGAAGATAACTCACAGAATGGGAAAAACACTTGAAAATCATGTACCTGAAAATGAACTGGTATCCATAATATATAAAAAGCTCTTGTATCTCAGTAATAAAAGGATGAATAACCCAATATAAAAACGGAGACAGGAGCTGAATAAATATTTCACCAGTGAAGATACATAAATGGGCAATAAACCCATGAAAAGATGTTCACCATCATCAATTATCAGGTAACTGCAAATCAGTTAAAAAGTCAGGTAATAACAAGTGTTGGTGAGGATGTGGAGGAATTGGAAGCTCATACATTGCAGGTGTGAGTATAAGATGTGCTTATTCAGCAAACAGTTCAACAGCTTTTCAGTGAAGCAGCTATCATGTGATCTAGCAATTCCGCTGTAAGTATATATTTTAAGAGACATGCAGATATCTACACCAAAATCTGTACCCAGATGTTTATGACAAGACCATTCATAATAGCCAAACAGTGGAAGCAACCCAAATATCCATCAACTAATGAATGGATAGACAAAATGTGTCATATCCATAAAATGGGATATTATTTGGCCATTTAAAAAAAAGATATATTGTACCTGCTACACCATGAATAAACCTTGAAAACATGCTAAGTGAAAGAAGCCATTCCCAAAAGAGCACCTATTGTATGGTTCCATTCATATGGAAATGTCCAGAATAAGAAAATCTATAGTAGAAAGTAGATTAGTTGTTGCTTAGGGACAGAGGCTAGAGGTAGGTTTTGGTAAAGGGTTGATAGATAAATGGTACAGAGTTTGTATATGAACTGATGAAAATATTCTGAAATTGACAGTGGTGATGGTTGCACATACCATAAGTGTATATGAACAGATAGCACACTTTAAATTGTTGATGGTATGTGAATTATAACTCCTTAAAACTGTTAAAGAAAATATACAGACAGCTGGGGCAAAGAAGAGCTAGATTGTTACTGATCATGTCACCTCTTTGGACTCCTTGCCTGTGCCTTTCACTGTGTCCCTCTTAACTCTGAATTTTGTGCAAATCATTCCCTGGTTTAATTGTTAAACAATGTCATAACATATGTATGAATTCCTAAACAACATATTATTTAGGTTTGGATTTTTTTTTATTTCTAGGAAAGGTATACAAAATCTCACTTTCTTGAAACTCAACACTAAGTTTTTAAGGATTGCCCATATTGATACATAAAATTGTATAGTAATTTTCTTTTCTTTTTTTTTTTTTTGCGGTACTGGGGATCGAACTCAGGACCCTGCGCTTGCTAGGCAGGCGCTTATTCCATTGAGCTATATCCCCAGCCTGTATAGTAATTTTAAAACAAATAATCCACAATTTATTTAGCCATTTTCTTGTTGACAAGCATTTGGATTGGTTCCCATGTTTCACTGTTACAAAGAGTGCTGCTTTAAAGACTGTTCTCCATATGTGCTGGCAAGAGTTCTTTGATGTGAATGTGAATGTGCTGTGTATTCTAATGGGAAAAAGAGATTATTTTTTGAGTTATACTTTGATGATGTATACCTGGCTTATTCAGTCCTTCAACCTATGATAAAATGACTAGATCTGAGATGCAGACTTCTTACCTATTAAATTGTAATTAAAATGTCTATTTTTTGATGTCTTAAGGGGTATGGAAAAACATTAATCTAAAATTCCCAACTGAATTTTACACTATAACCCAGTGGTTCACAAGCATCTTTTTTCAGATAGATATCCTGGGTTTAGCGTGGGCAGAAGGCAACTTTATTTGATCAAATGGCTATTACTTTAAGTAAGGTATATGAGCAGCTGCTAAAGTTCAGTAAAGTTTTCCTTGTATTGTATCCTGCTGAGTACTCCAGTATTTCTAATTTGATTGAGTTTGGTTGTTTTGGTAACAGTGAGCCAATTGGAAATCTGGTGCTTTAGCTGTGGGCAGATTCTAGGATGCCTTTCAGTTCAGGGCTGTTATAAGGAATTTTGAGCTTTTATGAGGAATTTTGTAAATATGTTTTATTTTGTTAAGATGCACCTATTATAAAAAGTACCCTCTTAGCCATTTTTAAGTGTATAATTCAGGGACATCAAATACAATCTTCGTGGAGTGTAATCATTGACATTCTCCATCCCCAGCACTTTTCATTATCCCAAGTAAAGCTCTGTGTTCGTGAGATAACAACTCCCATTCCCCACTCCCCCAGAGCATGGTACCACCGTTCTATTTTCTGCCTGTATGAATTTGTCTTTTCTAGGTACCTTATATAAGTAAAATTATGTAACTTTTTCCAATTTTTTACATGAGCTTTTACATCCAGAGGAATTCTATTTTATTTTGCTTTTCTCTTTATAGGTCCTTTTTCTATTCAAGGAGACTATGGCTTATATAACTGGGAAATTACTTAGTAGGTCCCCCCTCCTTTCAATGGCTAGCTCCCTCTATCTACACAGAGAAAGTTGTCTAAAATCATAAGAAAAACTTTGCTCCAGGAAGGCAGCCTTCATTGGCCCTGTCTAGTAATTAGACATCGGTCTAACAATTCTGGCTTCTCATTGACCGCCTTGCCAAGTGGAAAAGGTAGAGACATCCATACTTCTTCAGATTTCACACCTGTCTGATGAATGGGTGCATTAAGTTACCTTTGAGGTTCCTTTAGCCCTCAACTGCTCTACCAAATAAGAGTCTAATTTAATATCTGTGATTTTGAAAGAAGGGGGTGTTCAAGAACAGGGGAAGACTAGGAGACTGAAAGTAGAAGTGGGGTAGTCTACATGCCAGTGCTAATGAGGCTGATTCCTAGAGAAGCCAGATACTGGAGGAAACAGGCAGATTTTGTAGTACATAGGCAGTGTTGGTTGTCTGATATCTTTATTTCTGCACAACTGAGTGAGAAAATAACCTTCCCTACTTTACATCACCTCATGTGGAAATCCAGTGAAGTTCTGGAGCCCATTGATAATGTATGCATTTCTTCTGTGTTGAGTGACCACTGTATCAGGTATCCCTGGGGATGCAGAAATGATGATCAGTGAGGGAAGAGACAATGAACAGATGGTATCTAAGCTGTGAACATAAATCTCCAAGGACTTACTGCAGTGATTGGCATTCTTGTTTCTTATCTTGTCTCTATTTAGTGTTATTCACAGAAGAATTACCGGAATCTTGTAAGATAAATTTATTATTTAGCTCTATGGCAACATGAAGCAGTTAGATTTGGCCACACCAAGAAAACTGGCCAGTCAGATTTTCCAGAGTCATTTTGTCATGGTTAGGGGTTTTTGCAAGGGGAACAATATAATATAGGACACATATTTTATAAAATTATTTATAATCATCACCCAAAGAATCATATACAAGAGAGTACAGGAAATCTGTCCACACACTACAGACCAAAGAATCCAGCTGAGGGCCTGGATCCCACAATAATGTCCTACATGAGTTCAGTTGACCTACAGTCCATAACAGTGCCTCCCATGAGTCCAGATGGAGGCCTAGAGCCCATAACAACATCTCATGCAGGCCTGTTTCACAGATCTGTGCTGGGGAAGGCCCAAAGGTTAGTGGTGGCAGCTGGAAAGTCTGTGCCAGCAGGATAAAGGATCTGTGCTAACAGGCTGAGGGATCTGCACTGGAGCCAGGAAGTGACACTCAAAGTAAGAACGGCGCTCCCCCGAAAAGTACCACAGCCATCCTCAGAAACAGTGAGATCTTGAGCTCCTCCAATGGTCAGGACAGCTGAATTCCCATCAGGAAAGCCAACATGACAAGCTTCTCCAGGAGACTGAGCAGTGCACCATCTTCCCCTCCAGAGCCAGGAAGTGATGCTCAGAGTGAGGATCAGAGCTCCCCCAAAGTGAACTGAAGCCATTCTCAGTGACAACAAAGTCCCTCACTCCTTAAAGGATGAAAACAGCCAAGTTCATCAGGAAAGCCAGCATGACGAGCTCCTTCTAGAGAACCAACAGCTCCTTACAGCTTCTCTCAGTTTTCAGCAAGCTCCCAACAGCCTTGTCTCAGCTCCAGTTCTGCCTCTCATGCTACTGTCAATAACCCTCAGGTGGGGCTCCCACCCCCAGCACCATGCTTATTAAGTTCAGCTGGATATGACAAGTTGACCACCGGTGATCTACCCACCACACAGGTGAAACAGGTTTTAAGTTGTAGTGTGTTTGTAGTGTGCTGTGTAGTTGGGGGTGGGTGTTCATTTTACGCGATATTACTTTGGAAACTGCTATAGTTTGAGTGGTTATATCCTGCCAAAATTTATATGTTGATCAACTCCCACCTAAGTTACCTAAATTAGAAGACAGGGCCTGTGGGTTAGGAACCTGCTGGCTGTTCCCGATTCCTGCAGGGGACAACTTTCCATTTCCCTTCTTCTATCTTGCTTCAAAACAGCCACTCTGTTCATTAGGCTGCCTCTTCTCCAATGTTCTTCTGAGGGAAAGACAGGTGGCTAGCTAATTAAATTTCTACAGTAACTGAAAACTTTAAGAGGATGACTCTCAAATAGTATAGAATTAAGGATATTTCTTAAGTCCATTTGTTGTTGCTGTAACATCTATGGCTGGGTTATCAACAAGAGATTCATTTTGGCCCGTAGTGCTAGAGATTAGGAAGTTCAAGATTAGGTGGTTGAATCTGGTGAGGCCTCATGCTGTGTCAGCTGAGGTGGAGAGGTGGAAAGGGAAAGCACCATATGCATGAGGGGACAATCATGAGGGGACCCTTGCTTTAAAACAACCTGCTCTGGTAGTAACCAGTAACTCAGTCCCTGGAGACCCACCGCTTCCTATACCTAACCAAATCTGAGAGAAGTGCCTTCAATTATTACCCCTTAATAAAGGTAATAATCCATTTGTGAGGGTAGTATCCACAGGATGTAATCACCTCCCCAACAGGCTGCTCTTAGAAATTAAGCTTTAATGTGAATTTTGATGAGAAAAAATCACACAGAAACCACAGCAAAGTGAAACTCATGTTTATGCTTCTTGTGTGGTTCAGCAGTCCTGAACGGTGTCCATTTACCATATGCAAAGACTTCCTAAAGGTGAGTGTGCACAAGTGTTGTGAGAAAATAAATGTTGAAATCCTCATCTTCCATACATGCTTTTCTCCTTTAACTGGCCTTCTTCACAGTGGCTCTGTTAAGAGTGGCACACTTTCTCTTTTTCAACTCCTTTCCCATAATGCTTTTCTCTCACTTTACGTATGGAAAGCCTATGTCTGAACCATCTTACAAAAAATTGTATTTCTAACTCCTTTTAGTACATTTTTTTGCCCAAGGATGTAAAGCCCTAGGGGTTAAGAAGAGAAAAAATAGGGGACATTTCAGAATATTCAGTTTTAGGAGAGAGAAGGTGAATGATTCTAATGCTTAGGCAGGAATCTTTTTGCAAATTATGTGTTTTCTGAATCTTTAAATAATAGAGCAAGATTGGCAGTCAATCTGATCAAATTGTAAGCTGATATTAAAAGATAGGCTTTAGAAGAGGATAAAATCATAACTGTGATGAGATTAAAAGTGAGCATTTTAAAAACTTACTTTATGAATGAGAGAGCCAGGAAGTCCTTACAATCAGTTCACAGGAGACCATTTATAACAAAACTGAGATGAATTTCCTTACTAGATATAAAACTTGCTTCTGCCCTAGCAAGAGAGGAAGTCAGTTGAACTTCCACAGGATAAAGCCAGTTTGTTTACATCTATAGACAATAATTATTTGCCTTACTACCAGGTTTTTACAAGTTAACTTCCATCTCTACAGAGTTGTAAAATAACCTGTCAAAGACTATGAATGATGGAAATAACCCAGATAGAGGAGTAGTTAATGTACCGTCTTAAATTTATCCTTACACTGATAATTAACATAAATGTCCCACCATGAGATAGTTAGCATGTAACTCAGAAGGCATCCAAAACATAGGGTGACATTTGTGTAACACAATTTTCATACGTTTCCATCACCTTGTTTATGCTTCTTAGCATTACATTGATTAAAAAGATACAGATCAATTGATGTTCATCCTTAGCTCATTTTAGTAATAAGTATACTTAGCCACATCTACATGAAATAATTGAAAAATAAGAGTCTTCAAAAGGTAAGAATTTCTAATAAAAATTTATATTACTTTTTGTTTACATTTAGTAACTACTTGTCAAATTTGTAATTTGTGTTGTTTTGATAAATTATATTCTAAGCACAGTAATAATGGTATCAAGACTTTTAAAAAATATTTTGACCATTGAATTAAAATTAAATATTTTTGATACAGAAAGGAATGATAATGAGTAAAAACATTAACACAAGAATATGTAAAAATGAGGATATACGTCTATCCTTCATCCCAAAAAAATGAAAATAAAAATTCACAGCAAATATGGAATTCTGCAAAATTTGTGACTGTTAAAGAGCAGCTTATTCATGTATTCTTTAAAAATGAATAATGATGATTTCATCTTTCTTTTACATGTCAATATTTACAGAGTGCTGGCAGTTACATTCTTTATAACTCATATTTTGGCAAAAAATTTTAAATGTCAATCTAGAAATGTTCAAGAGTGTTTTACAAACTTCATTTAGACTAGATATAAAGTAAATATCTGAAAACCCTTCTAGCTCATCCTGCCTGTTTCTGACCCAAAGTTAAGGGTGAGTAATGTGCCAAACTATCTATTGGGCAATGAACCAATTTATTGACAGAGTTTTAGTGGCTGCTTGTTCTGCTGGATTACGGCAAGACATTAAAAACTTAAGGTCTTGGCACTTATGACCTCTTAAAAATTATGATAGCCCATCACACTTACATCTTTGTGTGTGTGTGTGTGTGTGTGTGTGTGTGTGTGTAATAACCAGGCAGTTAAGAGTCTGTAATGGCTTCCACCAAATTTGAGAAGTTTTTGGCTATTGTTCTTTCATTCTACCTCAATCACTTTCTTTATATGGAACATCAATAATACTAATGTGAGATGTTTTAGCATGGTTTCACATTTCAGATTTTGTTCTTTTTTCCAAAATGTTTTTTGTCTTGTCTTGAGATTAGATAATATTATATCATTGCATTCATGGAACGTTTCCTCTGTCATCTTCGTCCTGCTTTTGAGCCCTTCCCGTGTACTTTTCATTTCTTATGGTGTTTTTCAGTTCTAGAACTTTCACTCATTTCTTTCTTAGTTTCTACATTTCTACTAAGAACTTCTGCCCTTCTTTTCACCCCAAGAAGGTTTATTTCATCTCCTTGATCATAGTTCCCATAGCTTTTATACATCTGTATAGTAATCCCACCAACATCCATGTCATCTTGGCATTGACAACTGTTGATTATCTCCTCTCTTAACTGCTCTAATTTCCATGTCAAATATTTTTGAACTGAATTTTGCACGTTTTGCTTAGTACCTTGTGAAACTCTGGGTCCTTTGGAAAATGCTCAGTTTTTTGTTTTACCAGCCACTCATTGTGGTTCTGTCTTACAGTCTGTGGGCAATGGTTTCAACACCAGCTCAATTTTCAAAGCCTTTCTTATCTGTTGTGAGTTCCTCCCTGCAGTGTGTAGGGCTTCATTTGGGACTTGAGCAAGTTTCTAACATAGTGCATATGTGTAATTCATACGTGACAGAAGCATGCATGAAGCTGAGGCAATGCCCAATTCCCTCCCTCTGCGATTCTACCCCCACTCTCCCACATCTATGAGCCCTTTTTCCTATTCTTTTGACCAGAAATATTGGATTTCTCTTGAAGTTTTACCTGCTCAAGCTGCTGCCATAGAATTTCCCCATGTCTAAGGCCATCCATCCTCAGGACAAAGCAGCCAGAGGAAAAAAAATAGCAGAGATTCTTCCTACCCTCTAGACCATGAGAGCCCCCTTTTCCCACCTGACAAATAGGAACAAGCTTCTCTCAGAGAAAGTATTAGCTGCTGAGCTGCAGCTTGGCCTTCGGTCACACACTCCTCTACATGTCCACCCAGTTACAATAAAAATGAGAACAATAATGACATCAACCCTTTCCTGCCCTCTTTTTTTTTAACTTTCATGAGCTTCTTGTCCAGGTCCTCTGGCCCAAAAGAGGGGGCCCACCCTGACTGTGTGTCACCTGTAACCCTTGCACAGTCCTGACTTCAAATTAACTTCAGCAAGAAAAAGGAAATAAAAACAGCAACAATTCTGCAAGCTGGGAAGTCCAAGAACACAGGGGCAGAGTCTGACTAGGGCCTTCATCTTCAACGTGACACAGCAGAAGGTGAAAGGGCGAACCAGAGTGTGAGAAGGAGAAAATACAAGGGTAAAGCGGTTTTTAAACTACCTTAGAACAGCCCATTAGTGATAACTCACTTTGGTGAGAATTAACCCACTCCCACAAGAAAGGCATTAATCTCTCTTAATAACCTACTCATTCTTAAAGGCTCAAGCTCCCAAATACAGATTGTTTTGTTTTGCTCTTCTTTGAGACAGACTGCAACTGTGTGTCCCAAATTGGCCTCAACTCCTAGGCTCCAGTGATTCTCCTGCCTCAGCCTCCTAATTAGCTAGAACTACAGACACATACCCAGCCTTCTGTTACAAGTATACCTGTTACTTGGCAGTTTAACGTCCCCTGAAGGCCCATGTGTTAGAAGCTTAGACCCTAGTTTTGTGTTGCTGGGAGGTGGTGGAAGCTTTAGGAGGAGGGGCCTAGTGGAGTAAGTTATTGCTTTGACACCTGCCCAGCTGACCATGGACTAAAAGCACTGCACTGTGAGCTAAAATAACCTTTCCTCTTTTTAAGTTGGATATACCAGATATTTTGTTACAGTAATGGAAAGCTGACACATTCCCTCCCTCTCTCCCTAATGAGTCCCTATTTCATATTTTGATTCTTTTCCTTAGTTTCTCTGCTGTTATTTATCTTTCAAGATCAGTAGCTGATTTTTGTGCTTGGCACATAGTTTAGAGCTAAACTGACAAGGGCTTGTTCCTTCTGGGCCTTCCTTAGTAGTCTCCTCCTCTTTTCAGTGCCCTCTTTTATTCTCATTTTCCCCTTCTGTTCCTTCCTTATTTCCCATCCTTCTCCCCTTTTCTCTCTTTCCTTTTTAATTTTCATCCAAAGAACAAAAAAGAACCTGTAGTCTTTTGGTCACCCATACCACTGTTTGAAAATCTGTGCTACAGTAGAAATTTGAAATCACATATAAAAATAAACCCAGGAGGCTGGAAATACATGAAGAAGCAAAATAAAAAGAAACCGGAGGCAGGCAAATGCTCGGATCACCTGCCCGATCATGAAATGATCACACTTGAGCTTATGGAAAGTCTCTATGCATAAAACTGGCTGAATACTAAGAACTGATGCTTAACGTTTTTCTTTATCCTTTTCTTGTAAGAGAATTTCTGAAAATGTTACTCAGTCATACATAAATCTTACAGGGGACACCAGAGCCTTTGGGGATGAGAGGAATTTCAGTTAACCTTATTATTCGTTATTTTAGAGAGGCATAGCATTTTAACACCGAAATGACAACTACCAATAAAGTAAAATGTTTCCTGTCATATTGTGACAAACGAATGACGGTATGAAACGATAACTCTTTGAACGGTTTTAATGTCCAGTGTTTTGGCAGTTGATTCATTGTCTCATTTTAGCAACGTCGCATGTGAGCTGTTACAGCCATTGTGTCTGGAGGATAGAAAAGGCAGTCACGCTGGCAATGTTACTTCCTGGCTCGCTGGGTACAGATCACAGTGATCAGTGCTTTGGAGTGTTGGCAGAGAAGTTACAATAATAAAACTTACCCAGCATTTTAGGGTTCATAAAGTTCATTTCCTCATCTTGTTTATCTTCACAAGAATCCTGGGGCAGGTATTACTACTGGATAGATAATCTGTTTAACTTCATTCCAGAAGATTCCTCTGATGGTTAAACTTAATTGTCAATATCAATGGATTAAGAGACTCTTGAGGAGGTGGTTGGCTCATGGGAACACTGCACTCAGGTTAAATAGGTTATCTGTTTAACTTCATTCCAGAAGGTTCCTATGGCGGTTAATCTGAATTGTCCATTTGAATGGATTAAGGTACTCCTGAAGGGGTGGTTGGCTCATAGGGCAATGTGCTGAGCAGTGGATCAATCCACTGGTATTCATAGCTGAACGGGCTATTGGGAAGCAGGGCCTGTGTAGTAAGTGGGTCACTGGGGCAGTGCGTTTGGAAGTGTATCCCTTGCCAGTGTTCATCTTCTGTGCTCTGCTTCCCAGCCCCCATGCACTGAGCAGCTTCATTCCACCGTGTGTTTCCACCATGGTGTTCCTGTCTCCGAGCCAGCTTACCATGGACTAAACCTTTGAAACCACGAACCAAATAATTTTCTCCTCCCTTAAGTTGAGGTATCAGTTTTGTTTTTTGTTTTTGTTTGTTTTTACCAGTGATAGGAAAGCTTCAGGTCTTTGCTTGTGGCTGCCAACTTTCATCTAAACACCACCATACGCTCTTGAAACTCAGATCCTCTAATGCCAACTCACTCCTCTTTGTTAGTTACTGCCACTCCCTCTCTGGTTTTTTTTTTGTTTGTTTGTTTGGTTTTTTTTTTTTTGGTGGCACTACCTTGCCAGGAAGTAAGACAAAGACACTCAGCGTTTCCCTTTCCTTCAAACCTCATTGTTTAACCCATTCTCTAATCTTGCCTTGTCTCAACATCCCTCAGATCATCTTCAACTCAATGTGCCCTTTATAGCAAATTCTATAGGCCTCTCTTAGCATCGTGTTTCTCATACTTTGTTAAATAGCACCCAGTACATGACAAATGTTGGAGAACTGTGTCCTGACCATTCATATCCTCACACATGCCAGGAGTAGGCTCAGGTTGTTCTTTCCTAACTTCCTCTCTTCTGAATAGCACCTCCTCATCCTTCTGGACATAGTCTGGTTCCTGACTTCACTTTAGTAGCTCAGTTTAAGGCTCCGATGTGCACCTGCTTCCTTCACTACACCTTCCTGCATCTCTCATAGCGTTCCTAAACACCTCTGTGATGCCAGTTCTCAGGACGGACACTTGTTCTCTGAAGAGGGCTTCCTAAAGCACAGACTCCAGGGAATGCCCGAACTGCTAGCCCAGTATGGTGTAGTAGGGCCCAGGAACATCCATCTAGATAGCCCCACTTGGCCCCCTACCAGGGACTCTGGTGCACAGAAGAAATAGCAGCAGCTTCTGCTCTGTTCTGTCCCCTGCTTGACATCTGCAAACTCTACACTGAGTTCTAGGACCAAACAATGTGGCCACTTAGCAGTCGCTGGGGAACTTTAACCACCATCTACAGTGCTGGGAGCTATAGCAACCAAACTGCTCAGATTCAGCTGGGTCTTCAAGTCTGTAGAAAGGAACTTTACCATGGGGTAAAGTTTGAGATACTGTAAAATTTTCTCATTTTAAGTACACAACTTGATGGCTATTGGGATATTTACAGCATTGTGCAACAACCACCACAGTCCCATGTAAAATCATTTTCACCACTTCAGATAGAAATTTCATGCCTATTTGCAGTCAGTGTCCATTCCTAGCTCCACCCCTAAGCAACCATCATCTCCTTTCCGCCTCTATAAATTAGCTTTTTCTGGATGTTTTGTAGAAGTAGAAGCATACAACACATGGTCTTCTGTGTCCAGTCCTCTCACTTAGTGTGTTTTTGAGGTTCTTTCATGTTGTGGTTTGTCCTCCTGCCTCAGCCTCCCAAGTGCTGGGATTGCAGATGTGTGTCACCATGCCTGGCTATTTCTTATATTTAGCCCCAAACCAGAAACAATCCATATGTCCTTTAATACAAAAATGGATAAGCAAAATATTGTCTATATGTGCAACTGAATATCACTCAATATGCTTGGCCCTGTTGCCTTGGGCTGGTGGTGGCTCAGTACAGCATGATGGGACAGCGCAGAAGAGGAGGTGTGTTCAGCACATAGTGGCCAGGAATGGGAGGAACAGAAGGGCTCAGGTCCCAGTATCCCTTCAAGAGCACACCCCTAATGACAACTTTGGCCCATAAGGCTCCACTCCTAAAGGTTCTACCACCTCCTAGTAGTGTCACAGACTGGGAAACAAGTCTTTAGTACCTGTGTCACTGAGGGACATTTCAGACTCAAACTGAAGTGGTAGCATATGTTTGGTGCTTGGCTCCATGAGTACTCTCTGTGAGAGTAAGTGACAGATGGGGAGCTGGACTCCTTGGAAACATGAATATGTCTCTTGGTGAATCAGCCCCTGCTTAAATGACCAGGGTCTGCTTCCATTCCCTTCTCACTGGGCAGGAAATATATTTCAATCAGCCAAAATTTTCTAGATATAAGCATTGTGCCTGGCAAAGAATGGGAAGTAGATGAATGAATTCACATCCAATGAGCCAGTCAGTGAGTGAATGAATGAATGAATATCAACATGATTATTTCTCCCATACATGCCATCATCCTAATTAGTAATAATGAATCACTAAGATCTCCTTCCCTGGTGATTGGTAGTTTCCTGGGAAAGCAAAGAGTCACTGGCGTGCTCACGGTAAAGACAGTTTGACAACTAGGACAGTCTGGTTTGATGGTAGTTTAACAAATGTTATTGAGTTGGGTGCACTTGTTACAGTGACTTTATTTTTTGAGGCAGCTCTTTTGAAAACCAGATATCCAACTTCACAATGACAAGGGTTTGGAAGTCCTCAATTTCCTGTCATTTCAGGTCTATTTTCTATTTAATCTTAGGGTCATGGTCTTCAGAATATGTGGGCATGAACCTCCATGACAGAATCACAGGAGAAATTCTCACCACACTAATTTCTCTGCCTTTCACCTAGTGGAGAATATTTTGAACCAGCAATCAAGAAATCTGAAAAGCCTTAGTCTTTTTTGCTTTTTTGCACTGTGAAATGTGGTCAAAGTAACATTCTCCCTTCTTGTTTTATGAACTTGCTGTGAGCAATTTACAAAACCCTTTGAACAACATGGAGTTTTTTTAAAAAAAAAATTAAAAGCCTGAAGAAAAAGGAGCGATGATAGACTCAAAGATTGATATCTGGAAGGAGCAATTAAACTAGCTGATCACAGGAGGAAGCCATTGTGGTTCCAAGTGGGAAAAACTAATCTTGCATCTGCTTTTAGATGGAAAATTCTCCTATGAAAAGCTGGCCTCCAGCCTGATCTGGGGTTGTGCCAGTGAGTGGGCAGGCAAAGAGAAAGCAGGGAGTGGTAGCCAATTAATTAGTCAATCAAAAAGTATTTATAGAATCGTCTAGGTAAATGGCACCACGCTGGCACTGGTGGAAGATTCAATGAAGAGTAAGATACAACCTCAGCTCCTGAAAGTGTGCAGCCAGGCTCCAGATGTACTTGTGCTAACAGAAAAGGCAGCATGAGGCCGGGTTTTACTTGGGCAGTATGTCTTCCAGATATTCAGGATGTAATGCAGACAAGTAAGCTTTACATTTACACTGAAGTACGGGGTTTCAGTGTTCAAAGAGCTGTGAAAGCTGCTTTGTTCTTTTTAATTTTTACTGGTACATGTTTGCAGTCCATAATTACATTCATTGTGGGGAACTGGGACATGTACCTAACACATCTCAGTTATTTTTTCCCCTTCCTCTTCACCCTTTCTTCTTGCTAGCATTAGACTCATCTTATAAATCCTTATAAAGTTAATTATAATACATATAGATTGATAACTAGAGTAGTAGGCCAAGACATGTGGAACATATAAGGCAAGTATACTAAATCAAGGTACACTTTCAGATACATTGTCTATGCTGGATTACAATAATACTCTCTCTCTCTCTCTCTCTTGTTTTATGTCTTTTATTTTGCACTTTATTTATACATTGAGTTTCCCCTATAAGAGAAACTATGCAATATTTAAGCTTATGTGCCTGATTTACTCCACTGAACATTACGGTCTCAAGGTACATCCATTTTCTTATAAATGACTCAGATTTACCAGTTTTTATGGCAGAGTAGAATTAAAGCTGCTATATTACTGATCAGACCGAGACAGAAGGCACACAGACCCTTGAGCTCTAAAGCATAAGATAGATCAGGTGAAACATGAAAGACAGAGGAGTGCTCTTTTCCAAAAATAGTTCCATGGGGATTGTGCTTATGTGCTTTGTAGAAGAATAAAGGGACGGAAAAACGAGTCGGCTTATAAAGCCTCCTGCTGCCAACAATACGCAACACCCATCTTTCAATCTTTTTGGTGCCCCTTAAAAATCATTTGTAAAGTAAACAGACTGACAATAAAACATCGCCACGATGTCTTTTAAAAATGGGGAAATAAGAATGTGTAATGTACATGTACCAACTTCACACAAGGAATGTAATCATTATGGACTACAAACATGGACTAACAAAAAATCGTAATTCAAAAAGTACACTGGGGACAGAGAAGATTCCAAAACTTTGCTTTAGAGTTGAAAACATAAGTCATATCCAAAGGAGCAAGAACCAAAATGGCATGAGCCAAGAAAGAAAAACAGAATCAAAAGGGCGGGCTTGGGATTCAGCCTACCTAGCCTGGTGTTAGACTGTAGGTTCAATCCCCAATACCAAAAGAAGAAGAAGAAGAAAGAAGAGGAAAAAGAAGGAGAAGGAGAAGAAGAAAGCAATGAGAATGGCTTTGGACTTCTCAAGAGAGCAAACATAATGATCAATAGCTTCACAAGTCTGAGGAAAATTTTGGGCCTGGAATTCTATATTCAGCCAAACTACCAGTCAAGTGTGAGCACAAAATAAAGATGAGTCAGACTTGCAGGTCAAACACTGGCCCTTGCTGTACCGTTTTTTAGAAGAAGATGCTCTTCCCAGTTAAGGAAATATGTCAGTAAAGCAGAAGACTCAGCAAGCAGGAAATGTGCTACGTGTGTCCCTCTTATGTGCTACAACATAAGAGAGACGTGAGGGACATCCCTCGAGGAAGATGGCAGCAGACTCAGGTGGCAGAGGTGCCACAACCTGTAGAGCCAGCCTGCAGGCTGGAGTAAGTCTCCAGAAGAGAGACATCTGAGAAGCAAAGCTCACAGAACTCCAAATGTGTTCACCTCTGTTGGAGAGACGCACACACCTGAAGGAAGGGTTCAGAGATGAGTAATTCTTAATTACATAGAAAACCAAAAAGCTGAAAATAATAGCTTTAGAAAAACAGGTTATACACAAAAAGTAGGAAATAATCTTAGTATACATCATGACTCAGATGTGAATAGTCATCACTGCGCTAATGCTGAATATTGATCACATAAAAATCGTGATAGAACAGTACCGAAAGGGTGGGGCAGGGGGGACCTGCATTTATGTAATAGTGATGGTTGGAAGCAAAAAAGGGAACTGTTATGTTTTTAGTGGGAGCTCAATGCAAAATGCCTAACACTGAAGAAAAGCAAGACACAGAGACAGAAACATGCTATCTAGAGATAAACAGGTACCTACCAAAATTAATAGCTAAAATAATTGAAAATGGTTGATTGTTGAAACAAAAATGAACAGGGTAACAGGGAACTGTTGTGGTTTTGTGTATCACACAAATTTTCACATCACGAAAAGCTGGTAGAAGGCAGATTGTTTTCCCCAAGTAGTATGATAAATGTTTGAGGATCATTTAATTCTGTTTAAGAATTAGACAATATACACATATACCTAAGTATCATATGGTATTGCATTAACATGTACATTTTTTGTTTTCATATGTCACTTTTAAAAAGGGAAGAAACCATGGAGAAGTACTGGCCCAGTTCTGTGCATGTCATTTTGATAAGAATAAAATTTAAACTTTGAAAAAGGAAATGTGAACCAAGATGTGCAATGAACCAAAGTATTTATCAAGAGGTGAATAGATTTTTTTAAACGTGGTATATTTACAGCGTGGAGTACCAGTCAGCCATAAAAAGAATGAAAGCCTGTCATTACTACCAATACGGATGAGCCTGAAGGTTATTATTTTCAGTGAAATAAGCCAGTCACAAAACACAAATCCCCACAATCTCATTCATATGTGGAAGCTGGATAAGCTGGTCTCATATAAGCGGACAGTACAATAGTGGTTACCAGAGAGGAGGAAGGTTAGGGGAAAAGGGTCAAAGGAAGAGGTTGCTTAACAAGTTCAGAATCACAATCAGTGAGAACATGCTCTGGTGCTCTACTGTGCTGTAGGATGACTATAGTTAACAATTATTTGCCGTATTTTTCCAAGTAGCTAGAAAGAAGTCTTTGACTGTTCTCACTACAGAGAAATGATACGTGTTTGAGGTGAAGGGTGTGCTAAGTACCCTGGTTTGCTCATAAAACATTATATGTATGTATGAAAATGTCACACTGTACCCCATAAATATGTATAACTATCATGTACTAATTAAAAATAAAAGAGTTAAAAGGCGAAGGAAAGAGGCTAAAGAGGAGAGTCCCCAGGTAACTAGACAATACGAAGTTGGCCAGAGAGATCTTTGAGGATAAAAGAATCAGCTCCCAGGCTCCCTTGACTCAGCTACTTTCTCATCCCTGGGGCACATCTGACACCCACAGCTCCAAGGAGGAAAGTCTTATTATAGCTCTCAGTTCATAGAGGTTTCAGTCCACAGTGGGCTGGCTCCAAGGGAGGGTGGCACGGCAAGGGACACCGCAGAGGAGGCTTGCACATGGCCTGACAGGCAGGACGCAAAGAGATCAAAGGAGTGGGGAGGGCGTAAACCCAGGCCACGCTGCCAGTGACCCACCCCTTCCACCCTGACCCCACCTCCGACAGCAAGTCAGCTCTAAGCCCCATATCCCGTCACCTCCCCAAAGCCTCACCTATGAGCACACGAGGCTTGGGGAGACATTTGAGATGTAAACCACGGCATGTGTGAAGCTGGAGAAGCTCAGGAACGGATTTTCTCTTGTTGTCTTGATTTTACCCCCTGTACAAATCCAGCTGTAGGATATTAAACTTGTGCTGTCTTAAAGCAAGAATAGATTAGATTAGACAGGTAGATAATAGATAGATACATAGATACGTAGGTTGAAAGATAAATACAGGCAACAGGTGTTGATAAACATACAGAGATGAAGGAACCAGCATACACTGTTGGTAGGACTTCTATCCAAAATAAAAAAATTGTAGTGAAATAATAAGAGAATAATGGTAATCAATCTCCTGTATATCATTATCTCCACTGAGTTTCTTGGAGACAAAAAGATTCTCTTCTTCAAAGAAGAAACAGGTAATAGCACAAAACTTTCTTTTCAGTGATCTAAGAGAAACTAGTAATTTAAATGAGATGGATCAGCATACATATTAAATTATTTTTGAAACAGCAGGAGGCGTAATTGAGGGAATTATTTGAACTTCTCCCTACTTCCTATTTTTCTGTCTTCTGTCTTGCTCTTTATTTATATACATACACTTTGAGTTTTTCAGGTAAGAGAAACCATGCAATATTTAACCTTGGGTTGCTGGGGCTTTTGAAAACTCTATGACAGACTCTCAACAGGTTAGATATAGAGTATATGTATAACCCAGAAATTCTACTTCTTGGTCCCCACCCCAAATAACTGAAAGCATATGCCCACACACATACCTGTACATGTTTATGTGGCTATTATGCATGGTAGTTCAAAAGTGCTAACAACTGAAATGTCTACCAGTTGGTTAATGAATAAATAAAAATGTACATATCCACACAATGGAGCACTACTTGGCATTTAAAAGGAATGACTTACCAGCTCATGTTACCACATACTTTATGAATCTCAGAAATTATGTTTGGGAAAACAAACTGGTCACAAAAGACCGCCTTTTGTATGACTCCACTTATATGAAATTCCAGAACTGTCAAATCCACAAGGACAGAAAGTAGATTAGCAGTTGCTAGGGGCAGAGCCAGGAAGTGCGGGTGGGAAAGAGAGAATACGTGATCCTGGGTACAAGGCTGCTTTAGAGAGTGATGGAAAGATTCTAAAATTAGATTGTAGTGACAGCTGAAGGACTGTAAATACGCTAAAGACTACTGAAGGGTACACTTAAGTCAGACTAGTTTTATATATGCCGCTTATATATCTATAAAGTTATTTTTAAAAATAAAGTAAGGGATCACATGAGAGATTTCTGAGGGGCTGGTACCTAAGGTAATGTTACACTTTGTGTGTGTGTGTGTGTGTGTGTGTGTGTGTGTGTGCATGGTGCTGGAGATTTAACCTAAGGCCTTGTGCATGCAGAGCAAGAGTTCTACTACTAAGCCACTTTTGACCTGGTATTGGGTTGTACAAGAAAAGTGGACAGTATATTGGAATTTTATTTATCTAGGTGGGGCTGAGGCAGGATTCTACAAAGTAGCTCAGGCTGGCCTTGAACTCATTATGTAACCCAGGCTGGCCTCAGTCTCACAACACTCCTCCAGCTTCAGCCTCTTGAAGGCTGAGATGATAGGTTTGTCCTACAATACCCAGGTAAACTGGCATTTTAAATATGCCTTTTCCAAGTATACATGCATCTTCCTTATTCTAAGGTGTAATTTTCCATGAACTAAACTAAGCTACCTGAATAAGGCTTGATTTCTCAGAATGAAATAGCCCGCATCTGTGACCAGCTATCATCAACAAAGAAGGTCTCACTGTAGGCAGGTGTGCTCTTTAAGTCAGCCAAACTGCCTCCGGAGAGTGTCTTCCGGAGAAAAGTTCTGGTTCTGAGTTCAGCTCTAGTAAGAGAAGTACTTGCCGTACACCAGCAGGAGCGGTGATGCAATGACCCTGCTGCACTTAGAGGACAAATAGCTGAAGACAAGACCCCTCCCTGGAGCATCTTTTTTATTATACATTTCATGTCCCTCTTTCTCCTTCTTATTGGCTTCTAAAGGCATTGTATATGGAAATAGTGATAAAGTTGCAAGAACAAAAAACGTCCAAATTTCCCTATATCCTTCAGCTAGCTTCCCCTTATAGTGTTATCTTAGATAAATGTATTACTGTATAGCAAAACCAGGAAACTGACATGAGTGCAACACCATTTTCCCAAACTACAGCTTTATTCGGATGCCATTGGCTTGTGTATGCACCCATCTGTGCATGGGAATTGTTCTGTGGAATTCTGTTACAGGTTTTGATTTGTGCAGCCACTACAGTCAAGATACACAATCTGCACACCGATACCAAGGACGCCCTTGGTGGAACTCCCAAAGAGCACCCTTTAGAGTCACAGACTCACTGTTCCTGTCCTTTGGCAAACATTGTCCTTGTGATGGTGCCGTGTCATGGATGGCAATATAAATGGACTCCTACAGCACTACACCGACTTTTTTTTTTTTTTTTTTGCGGTACTGGGGATCGAACTCTGGACCCTGTGCTTGCTAGGCAAGCGCTTATTCCACTGAGCTATATCCCCAGCCCTACACCGACTTTTAAATTCAACAAGTCTCTCTGATGTAGGAAGAGATAAGCACATGTCAGCCCCGCATACTCCCAGCAATTTCTATCTCTCCTCTCCCTTGCAGGCAGGCAGACTGTTTGTGGTTGTTGGTTCTGCACATCTAACAACTGACTAGTTCTCCTTCTGCTTTCCTATCATCCTTTGCAGACACACTCTTCCTCAACCTCGTCATCAAGCCTGTCATTCCTACAAGGCTCAGTCCTACTCCCTCTTCACTTGACATTTCCTCACTACAGAATCTCAGCCATACACTTGGCATGAGCTATCTCCAAAGCATAAATGTCTCTCAAACACATATGTGAGCAGATCCTATGCCAAAACACCATCTTGGTATAGCCAACTGCCTTTTGTATGTATCTCTTTGGATGTCTTAAAGATAGCTGACACTGAGCCTGTACAAAATTCAACTCAGCACATCTCGCCCAACCTTCAAATATGCACCATCCTACCCTGTTAGTTTTCACATCTGCCTTTCTCTACCCACCTCATGTCCAAGTCAAACCCATTCATTGTATCTCTTCAGTCTATTTCACGGCTAGCCTCCTCGCTGATCTACACACTAAGCTACCTGTTGCCCTTCTGGATCACGAGAGCCCCCTAACTTGTCACTTGGCATTTACTCTTTCTGCATGCTTATTTCCACTATAACTTCACCGCGCCAACCCCTCACTTCTCAGAGAAATGCATCAATTACCTCTCTTTGTTTCTAGAAGAACAAATTCCTAAAAGGGCCCTAGGAGAGGACACACACCTAGTGAGGCCTGCCTTGAAAAAACAAACTCAGGCTCGGTTTCCTCTACTGTGTACTCACTACACAGATCACTTCTGGTACCAGCAGGCGCCAGCAGAAGTCCAGGATTCAATCCAGTTCTGATGTTGTCTACTTAGAGACTGTGTCCGATCCCAGAAGCTGATGGCTCAGTCCCCAAGACTGCCCCTCCTTCAGATGCCACTTGCAGACCCAGCATGTTACATGTGTTTCTAACCAACTGGCTATACATGGTGTGATAGAAAATAGGACGGATGTTTGAATTATCAAAAAATTACTACTATAAAAGACATGTGGCTATTTGCTGGCCCACAGCACTCCCCCACTTCAAACACACTTATCTCATCATGTCACTTCCTGAAGCAGGTATGGGAGTCCTCTTGCGTGAGGGCCTTCAGTTGCACTATTCATGGATGCCTGGAGATCATGAATCAACTCAACACATTTACTTTTACGGTCATTTTGACTTTGGAGAAGAGGCGGAGGTCACATAGTAGCAGATCCAGCGGATAAGGTAGATGAGAACACACCACAATGTTTTTATTTGATGGAGGTTGCCATAAATATTTTGAATTAATTCAGGATGTCAAGGCAATCAGGAAAGTGCAACTAATGACACTCATGAAAGAGGACTTCCAGAACTGCTTCAGAAAGTGGCCAGAGCAATGGGATTAGTGTGTTTGAAGCAAGGGAGAGTATTTTGAAGGGCATTTATGGCAATGTGTCTTTTACTATAACACATTTTTTAATTTAAACATTGTCATAATGACACCCGGTGTATTGAAGCTCCTGCAATCCCTTCTTTAAGCTCAATTAATTTTCTGTGAGCAGCTCACAGGACTCACAGAAACACTGATGTTTACTGGTTTACTATAAAGGATATTGCAATAGGCACAGATGAAGAGATATTAAAAATGTTGATATCAAAGAGAGAGAGTAGAACAGCAAGTCCCAGAGTGTAGGGCAGGTGAGGGAAGAGGAAAGAGAGGGATGCTAGATTACAGGCACCGAAATATAGGCAGGCAATAGGAGTAAACCCCAGTCTTAGCATTCTGCAGCACACAGTACGATGATTGTAGCTTCCAGTCTATCTTTTTGTTGTGATCTAACCCATACTTTATGGAGAACTAGAAGACATGATCTCAAAGCTTCCACACACAAAGAAGTGGTGAATGTAAGAGAATAAAAGGCTAGTTACCCCAATTTGATCATTAAACATTGTGCACGTATATTGAATTGTCCTCTGGATACCTACAATTACTATGTATTCAAATATAAAAATAGAATAAAAAAGGAAAAGTGTGGGGGAAATTCAAATAAAAAATGACAAGGATTAGTGGGTCTTCTTCTCATTATAATGAAGCTCAAAAGAAAATACTCAAAATATTAGTACTAAACCAGGAATTAAGATTCACCTCAGCGCTGGGCGTGGTAGCATATACCTGTAAACCCAGCACTCAGGAGGCTGAAGCAGGAGTATCTCTGGTAGTTCAAGGCCAGCCTGAACTACAAGGCTAGACCCTGTCTCAGAAAGCCAAAATAAATTAGATAGATAGTAGATGATGATAGATAGATAGATAGAGATTTGTTTCAGCATGGTTCTTAAAAACATTGCTAAAAAGATAAAGTCACATAGGTTCCTTCCTGTTTTTTCTTTCATCACCATCGCATTCTGGTCTAAAGTTTGTGTGTGTTCTGTAAGCTGTAAGTATAGGGGCCTCACCTTAGCCTGCCTCCTACCTGAATAAGACAACTAGAAACTGGATGACCACACTGAGCTGCATTATCGGGCCCAATCCCTTGTTTTTCCAACTTTGAATCTGGCTTCCAGCTCCTCCTGATTCCTGGACTATCTCATGTCCCACCACCTTGCCATATCCCTCTCCTCCACTGGCCCCGTGACTCGTACTCCTCTGCCTGTCTACCTGGCCGTGACTCACCTGACCCTGCCCTTGGCATCTGCATTTGCTGAGACTCTTCTATGCATTTGCACAACCTAATTCTTAATTCCTGACTCCTGTCAAAAGTTGCCTAAAGCCTCTTTCAGAAAGCAAGGCATATGGGAATGCCTGGGAAGGACCTGGACAACCTGCAGCTCAGTTCTTTCCTCACTCCTGATGGCGGCATAACATCTGAGCGCAGATATGGAGTGGGTGGGGGGGAGAGGAGAGAGAACAGGAGAAGAGAGGGAAG
>PVLD010024044.1:0-26232 GCA_004027595.1 Dinomys branickii | reverse complement strand
TTCTGCTTAGACTTTCCGAGGGTTTCACTTCCTATCTCAGATCCCTCCCGAGTTCAGGATATCCACCTCCCTCCTCTCTGTCCTTCACATGTTGCTATATTGCCATGTCTGAGTGGCATTCCTCCGGGAGGTTCTCTCTCCGCTGCCCACTCGGTCACCATGGGTTCATATAACGTTCATATATGCAAGCAGTATGGAGGCACTCTTGTTGCTCGCATCAGTAGTCTGGGGTGAGTCTTAAAGCCTGTGGACTCGTCCCATTGCTGTCTTCCTGTGCATTTATTGGGCAAGCAGGAGACTCTGGTTTCTAAAGTGCCATCAGTTACTTCTGGTCAAGGAGATTTGCATGAGAAAAACTGCAACTAGAAATATAAATTGCATGCTTAATAACTGCATGTGTGACAAAACAAGTTTTTTAAGGCCTCAGGGCACACTGGATTCACCATCATATATGCTAACACCAGCAGCACGAAGCTCAGGGCTAGCTGAGTGGCAGTGAAGCAGAGACTCTGATTCTGAGCAGTTCTTTTTATGGTGGTACCGAGTCGGGGCTGGGAAAAATGTTCCTGAGCTAAGTAAGCAGAGTTCTGGGACTTTCTTTTTATTATGTGAATAATCAGGGTTTGTGTATGCTTGTGTGTGTGTGCGCGTGTGTGTGCACACCTGAGTTTATAGGGTTAACCCTGAGAAGTCTAGGAACGTTTGAATAGTTATGCTCTGGAGATTGGGAAGATGAAAGGTGAGTGATTAAGGTGGTTTCGGTCTAAGCCATGGTGAGTGTTCAGCACTCTTTTTGGCACAGCTCAATTTGCCAGAATTGTCACACCCTTCTCAGAAGCAACTCGGGACTGAAAGATTAAGGACAGTAGAGGTCAAAGGTGAGCTATGTTAACGTATTTGTTTGGGAAAGTATACAAAAGCCCTTGTTAACCTTTGCTTTTGAAGGCTGAGCTGTCAGTCCCTCACATTCATGATCACATTTTCATCTAAAAAATGTTTTTAAACAGTCTAGTATCAAAACAG
Organism: Dinomys branickii; assembly: GCA_004027595.1. NCBI lineage: Eukaryota > Metazoa > Chordata > Mammalia > Rodentia > Dinomyidae > Dinomys > Dinomys branickii. The sequence goes on along the minus strand of PVLD010024044.1, from coordinate 25,209 downwards.
AATCTATGTACCTCAGGTAGCAACATGTTGGACTACACAGAGCCTGTAAGACTATGTACACTGGCAGCTTAGTTTCACAGATACCTATCATGTGAGCTTTGCCTTTGTGCCTATAAATTTGTTACTATTTTAGGAGAGAAGGCAATGTATTTTAAAAATGGGGTGGAGGGAAAGTTCTTTATTATTTTTAAAAGTTCCTTTAAAATATTAAGCGTTCAGCCTCCTAATGTTTTAGGGAACTACTTACTACCAAACGAAAGAAAAAAAGAAAAGGAGAGTGCATAAAGAAAAAAAATGCTTGATGTCTTTTGAGTCTTTGCGGGGCTTTAACAACAAACCATTATTGTTTGCAGACTGATTCTTCTGTGAGCAGGCAACCGCCTTAATAACAGCTTATGCAATAACAATCCGTGATATAGTAGTTACCTGGATGTAGCAAGAACTGTGCTCCAAGCCAAAATGAAGGAGGAAAAAAAAATCAGTATCTTGTGCGTGAGAAGCTTGTAGATACCCTGAGGTGACTTCATATAATTCTAAAATAGCAGGTAGCTTCTTGCATAGCTAATCAAGGCATCGGTGCCCGGAGCAAGTGGAGGTGGCTGACAATGTACTTTGGTTTCAGATGCATTCAGCTCTTTTTGAGTGATGTGAGCTTAACTCCTGCTCTAGTTTTTATCCTAAAAGTTGAAGTATTCTGATTTGGCAAATATTCTCCCCTATAACCTGACAGCTCTGTGCTTTGATAAAGCTTTGACCTTAGTGTCTTACTTGAATTTGTTCATTACATGTGGTGAGAAAGTTAGTATAGCAGAATAAAGGAACAGTTGTTTTTGTATGTGTCTTTTTCAAAAGCATTTAAGTTCTACCCCCCACCCTCCGCTTCCCTTCATTGTTTAGCAGAAGACACAGGTGGCTCACCTGAAAAACTTGAAATGCATGCTGTAGGTAGGTAAGTGGGGAGAGTTCAAAGAGAAAGGAGTCATTCTGACTTTGGAAGTGGGTGGGTCATTTCAGGAGAAAGCAGTCCCTGGGTCAGAGTGAAGGTCATGCAGCAACAGCCTTACATAGTTTTAATTGCCAGTGTCTTCAGGCTTCCTAAAGAAAGTCTAACATTATCAGATGGCTCTGCTTTGTCATTTTGTCCATGCTTTCTGGTTCCATGGGTCTCTCTTGTTTAGCGCATACAGAAAACAGATTCTATTCAGCGTGGCTCGGGCCCTGTCACTGGCAGGAGGCGGGCCTGCTTTACAAAACTTAAGGCCCCGAATCACATTTATTGCTTTGGTGCTCAGAAAGCTACCAGTGGAAACTCCATGTGCAAAAAGGCCATAATTTTGCTCTACTAGATATTTAGCAGCTTACATGAAATAACAAAGAGTACATTTATCCAGGCGCCATCCAGGAGGCTTTGGTGGGTATTTTACATTCCACTCTATGTGAGGAAAAACATAATTTTTGATACTTTCTCAAGATATATAGGTACTTTACTACACAAAGCGATAATACATAGCATACCTTTAAAGTGGAACCAAATTCTGTTTGGCCAAAAGGATTTATTGCTGTCAGTATAATTCAGGCCAGTCAGTCAAGTTGAATTTTTCTTCCAAATTAGTTGACTAGAGCTCGCTCGGGCAGCTAGTTGCTTTCCTGCCTTTTTTCTAAATTCACATGCTATTCAGTTTTCTTGTGTTAAACTGAAAGGCCCAGTACTCACAAATGCGAACTTGCCCCCATGCAATCCCTACACACCGGCTCTCCCATAGAGGGCTGTAATTCCTGGGATCCTCATTTCCAGCCATTCAAATTCAGTGGGTCTAAGCAGAGTTTATTATCCTTTCCCTTCATCCAATCTTAGACTCCTTCAACTCCTTGAAAAATGTCTTTGCATCTTTGCTGTGCCTGGGTCTATCTAGAATGAACTTCTACCATGTCACAGAATTATGGTACTTTTGATGCTTTGACAAAGCACTTTTGCTCTGAAGGTAGAATGGAAAAAGGATCAATCCTTGTGCTTACTGTAGGACTTCTGTCATTACCCGTATAAGGACATTGGGACTTTCCTCTTCAGCAAGAACATGCAAATAATGTACTTATCACAATGCTTGAGTAGTTGGTGCTCTAAAATTGTTAGCTATTAGGAATGTCAACACTCTTCCTGCTTTTCTGTCTTTTTTTTTTTTTTTTTGCGGTACTGGGGATCGAACTCAGGACCCTGTGCTTGCTAGGCAAGTGCTTATTCCATTGAGCTATATCCCCAGCCCCCCTGCTTTTCTGTCTTGTCTTCCCACAATCAGTAGGGCTGTTTTCCACATACGAGGACTGGATCAAATGCCTGTATCTTTTAGGCACTCCCAGTCACCATGAGCCCTGATGGCCAAGGTCTTCACATGTGTTCAGAGTCCTTCCTGTCAGTCTTCCTTTACTCCAAGGCTCTATGTCTGCATCCAGTGTTCCATCCGACCAGACATCAGTTGTTTGATTCATTCTTCTGCTGTTGTGTCTCTGCTTTCTTTCTCTCCCATTTGTTTAAATTCTATTCATCCTTTGAGGTCCTATTCAAATGCTACCTCTTCTAGTGCACATTTTTAGCTAAATATGTTTTGAAATCTCCTCTGGCCATCTGCTTAGAATTGATTCTTCCTTTGGCCATGCTCTCATAGCACTTTGCTTGTGCCCTCAGACTCGCCCAGTCGTGTTTTATGATAGACTTAGTGGCTCATATCTGTCTCCTTTGTGGGCTTCTAAACAACTTTAGGTTAAGAATTGTGGCTTTTAAAAATCTCAGTGTCCACATAGCGCTTTGATTAATGTTTTGATAAGTGTTTTAGAATTGAATTAAAATTGAGTAATAGATGGATTGCTTTAAATGTGGGTGACTGAGGTGGGGCTACTCTTCTGGGCACATGTATTATAGAGCTTAGTGAATGTGGCTCTGCTAACAAAATAGGACAGGAAAATGGGAGGCATAGGACTGTCCAATCTCTTGGACATGCAATGGTAGGGATCGTCCAAGACCATTGATGAGACAGCAGGTGGGGTGTGAGGTGGTAGGGAGGAATTATCTGTCCCTTGGGCTCACATAGAGAGGTCAGAGGAGGAAGGGGGCTACTTTTGCCACTGATGAGATAAAATACCTAACACCCAAAGTTAAAGGAGGAAAGGTTTATTGTAGTTCATAGTTTTTAGAGGCCTCTGTTTATACATTGGCCCCACCACAGGGCAGCATGGCAGAGGGGCATCTCAGAGGAGAAACAGTTCGTGGCAGCAGAAGGTAGAAGGCAGCACGCGGCAAGTGACAAGTGAGCACAGTAACCCTCTTTCTGTCCTTGTGCCCAGGCTACCTGCCCTTAGGAGAGATAGCACTTGCGCCCAGAGAGAGCCTTACCATGATTCTTTTCCAGAATTATGCCAAACCAAACAGTGGACTATTTCAGTAATTGTACACCCTTGATCTAGCGTCACACATTTAATCCCAGTATCAATAGATCCAGCCACCTCTGAAAAGCCCCAGCTATAATTGCATGAGGCTTTGGGAGGACATTTGGACACAAGCCATAACAGGGAGAGAGAGGAATAGCTAATTCTATTTGGGACATAGCCTTGAAAATGGGACTCTTGGCCACTCTAGAATGAGATGTGGGCATGAGGAAGTAAGATTCACTTCTGGGTACAAGTGGTTTCCAGGTTGTGTTAACATTATATAAGAAGGCTGATTCTAGCATAAAGATCTACTTTGTCATTAGTTCAATAAAGTATAATAGCTATGCAGATTGGGAAGGCCTTCACAGTATCTGTGGTGAAGCTGCTTCTCATCTGCTGAAAGCTCTCCTCTTCTTTCCAAAGAACAGAGTTGTAGCTGGGCTGTGTTTATCTAACTGAAGACTGCAGTTCCCAGACTTTTTTTTTTTTTTTTCAGACAGGGTCTCACTATGCAGTTCAGGCTGGCCTTGAGCTCAGTTTATAGCCCAGGCTGGTCTTGAACTCACAAGGATCCTCCTGCCTCAGTCTCCCAAGTGCTGGGATTACAGGCATGCACCACCAGGCCCAGTGATCTTGTTCCCAGACTCCTTTGCAGCTAGGTCTTGGGAAAAGAGATGAACTCCAGAGTTATGTAGATAATTTCTCATTCATGTGCTAAAACAAGGTCCCCAGTGCAGAACTCTGCCTTTCCCTCTCTTCTGATTGGCTGCGATGGAATTCCTTAAACTGACCCTAAAATTCACTTGTTGAAGATGGCAGAGGTGTATTAGGCTGGCTTTCTCAACCGCTGTGTGAAGGAGGGCCTCCTATTCAAATGGGGACAATGTCAACCATGACTTTGCCTTTGTTTAGCAGCTGGCCTTTCTTCAATGCAGTGTCTTTTCTTTTCTTATCTATATAAAGCTGGCTACAACATTCATTGAATACTGATTACGTGTTAACATCTGAGGAAAGTAACATGAATCAATGTTTATCAGTCCCTGTGCTTAAGGAGTGTATAGTCAGATTGGACAGATAGAACACCTAACTATAAAATGAATTGTGCAATGCTGGCTATCACTTAGTAGCAGAAAGTATACACGGGGCTACAAAAGATTCTTAAAACTAGGAAGTTTTAGGAAGGTAGGAGACCAGAAATTTCTGGAGGATCAATCATGTTTAGAAATACAATATGGAGACCTTCAAGGATAGTGTTTTCAATAAGCAAGTGTGATATGTGTCTCGAGATTGAGGGAGGTGAGAGTGAACAATGGATGAATAGATGATGAACAATCATTTGAATCAGTTATGCAGTTAATTTTCATTGGGGAGTGGTGGGGGGGGACCTCAGAGGGGTGGTTGTGGTGTGACTGAGGGAAGTCTTGAATACCAGCATGCCTAACAAATCAGTTTTTCCCTTACAACCAATAGGAAGCTGTCAAAGGCAGTGTGTTTACATAGTGGTGTGAATCTTCCAGTATAAATGTAGTCATCCAAGCAACTTTTGTTACAGAACTCTCCTCCTGGCATCTTGTAGATAGCTGTGAGATATCTCCAAAGTGAAGTTTTTCTACATATGGCTGATTTCTGTACCAAAGGCCTAAGATCATTCCACAGAGCAAACAGCAAAAGAACAAATATGTGTATGGTTATGTCACAGGTTCGATCGTTTCCTTTAGCCCCACCTTTAAAACAAACTTCCTCTCATCTTCCTGGTCTCCCATTTTCTATTTCATTGACTTCTCACTATACCTGTCTTTGTGTAATTACTTCTTTGCATGTTTAATCTCATTCTTCTTACCTCACTAACTGGCATTTTATTGATTTCCCTGTCCAAGAAGTCATGTTCAGACTCAGTTCCTCTGCACTCAATCTTGTTTGTTTTTATTTATCAACCACCTAGCAACATGGTCTTTGAAGGAACTCTCCTTAACAATTGGTATCGTACATACATTTCTACCATATTTACAGATTTTTTCCAGCTACACACAAACTTCTCTTCCTTTAAATCTAGTGGCAATTATGTCAGAATTTAAGAAGATGGTCTTTTTCCCCAGGGAAAATCAAGCTCATGGAAAAGTTACTTCTAGGTGTTTTCCTTGTCTTATCTCCAGAATTAGGCTTCTGTTGTCTTGGTAGGTGCAAAAGTTTAGATGAAGGAGAGTTTCATTGCAGCTGGCAACATTTGAGTCAGAACTTTCGACTTGGGCGGGCTAGCATTAACTTCAGTGTGTTTCTTAAACATGTGAGGTCGGAAGGCCAAGATGCCGGAACAGTATTCTGTGACCCTTTGTCCTTGGGTGACTTATCCTAGACCATTGAATTTAATGAGGGAGAAAATAGTGTACAAATAAGAAGTCTCTCAGGTTAAAATGTTTGAGTTGTACAAAATATTATTCTGACACTATGATGGAAACTATTGCACAATTCTTTTTAACTTAAATCAGAACTCAGGACTCCTATTTTTAGGATATAGAAAACATTCTCAACTTGAATTTTGACATCTTTGTACTTTCTTAAGTAATGAAGTATTCTATGGGTTTAAAGAACAGAATCAAGGTCAGCATTCTGGTAATGTAGCTTCACTTTTATCATTTTCTGGCACATTAGGTTTCAGCAGCTCATGAGATTATGTTCCTCATATACTACCTTTGTTTTTCTCCTTTAAGAGTAAGACTGTCAGTTCAGGGTATGAGCCCACATTAGTTCACGAGGATGCTTGCAGAGTTATGGATTTGGGGTGAACATGACTATTTATTTCTCTCTATCCTTGTATGGCTTTGCTTGTGTTTTCCTCTTCCTACCTGCCATGCTATTTCTTCCATCAGTTTGTCTTTTGTTTCCTCACATTGCTTTTCCTAGTTCCTATATATCATTGATTTTTGTTTTCAGGTTTATGGTTAGGATTGAAGAGAGAATGGGAGTGGGTGTTGTTGGGTATGAGGTTTCATTTGTGGGTGCTGAAAATATTCTACAATTAATTATGGTGGTGAATATGCAGTTCTATGAATACAGTTTTACTTTCTGTGGTTTCAGTTATCTTCAGTCAGCCTCGACCCAAAAATATTAACTGGAAAATTCCAGAAATAAATAATTCATAGATTTTAAAGGTGTACTGTATGGAGCAGGACAATAATCCTATGCAGTCCTGTTTACCCCTGCCTGGGTGTTGTTGAACCATCACTTTGTTCAGCGTGTCCATGTTGTATATACTACATGCTGATTCATCTCTTAGTAGTCTTCGTGTTAAAAAATGAATCTGACATGACTATTCCCCATGAATATGCTAAGGAAAATGCTCTTGTTTAGGTGACTTTTATGCAAATATTCAAATACAAGGCCTTCTTCAGTGTCTAGCTCAAGTTCAACCATCTCATTGAGCATTTAATGTATTCTCCAGTCCACTTCCCCCCAAATTACTAAATATTTATAGCTTTTGTAGGCAGAACCATGGCCTAGAAAACATACTTAATTTCAATTTATTTGACTTGCTAATATTTAGTGTGTTATGTGATTTAAACCTTTTAAAAATTCTAATTTGTATATAAGTAAGATAACTATCCTTCACTATCTGAATCAAATTCATTCCTTAGTTAAGATGATGAAGTTCAGGTTCACTCAGTACAATAATATTTAAAATAACACATCAAAGTTCTGTTTCACATCCTTTCCATTGCTTTCGCCTCATCCCTTTGCAGAAGTAACCACCACTAGCCATTCAGTGAATAAGCTCTCCCTCTGTTTGCTAGATACATATGAACAAATACACAAATGCATACTTTTTTGTTTTGTTTTTAATAAACAGGATCATCTTCAAAGAGCAATTGATCACATATGTATTATAGAAGAAGGTGATGAGATTGGTTTTTGTTCCCCATTGTGATGGGCAGTCATTGGAAGACCCTCAGAGGCAGCTTCAAAAGACTTTAGAGATCAGTTAGAAGACTGATGTTCTAGATCAGTTAGAAGACTGATGTTCTAGATCAGTTAGAAGACTGTGCTCTAGATGGTGGATGATGCTTTTCTATGCTATAATGAAAGCAGCAGGGATGTAAAATATCATTGATTTTCATGGTTAGGCTATATAGCCCAGTGTATATGTCTTCTATATTTCCTACATAGTGTGGCATATACAGTGGACACCTTCTTGAATGAATCAATGTTTAGAGAGAGTCATTTGGTATTAGATGTCTTAGCAACCACAAAAGGCTAAGAAATATTTGCATTTGAATTCACCAGTAGTTGCTGAGTTTGTGGAGGATACCACTGGGAAATAGAGTCTGAACTTGTGATACAGAGATGATACAAGGGTAATTCCTTTGTACTTCACTGCTCTTCACCCGCAATGCTGAATAAAAGGACTTTATCTAATTTTAAAGATTACACAATGGTAAGTCAAGGGAGGTTTGACTTTAATATCTTGATATCTTCCTGCTATTGCCTCTCCTTGCCCTAGTGATAGTTGTGGAGTTAAAACGTCTTTTCTAAACCTAGAATGTATCATTATACAAGTGTCCATCAGTAACAGAATGGGAGCATAGGTTGTGGACTTCACTCTGCACAATCCACTTCACTAGTCAAGATAAAAGGAGGTCACAGAATTTGAAGAGAACCAGTTTCCATTCCATACTTGGATGTCTTGTTTCCTAGCAAAGCACTGCATCGCCAAAAGTCTGTACTTCTTTTCTGGGAAACAGCTAACATGGAAGAGAAAGAACATGTCCTTTGGATGCTGGGTTATATACGAGTTCTGCCACTTACCAATTGTAAGAGTTTGTGCAAAACACTGCACTGCTGGATTCAGAGCTCTCATGTATAATATGGCAGCAGTAATCTGCTTTCAAAAATAACTACTTCTGAGTGTTGTTGGTATGTGATATCCTTCCCCTTTTTCTTCCTAAGAAAGTACAAGGTTGTCAGATATAATTTTACTGATCATCAATATTGCTGTGTTGTGAGAACATAACAGAGTGATTGTTTCTGAGGCAAAGCTCAGTATGTGCCAACTCGGGTGCAAAGTCCTGGCTTCTTTGTAGGAGATGCAGGGGCAGCAGAAGTAGCCAAGGATTGAGTGTATTATAGAAGAAGTTGGGTTTTTGTGATTAATTTGCAGCCCCAACCAGCGGTAAAGATGTAGGCCCTGGGCAAATTCAGAGTCAAAGCTGGTTGTGTTGCGGTGTGTCAGGGTGGAGGCTTCAGAGAAGGGAGCAGGACTGACTCTTCCTTTCAGATACAAGTGTTTCACTTGGTTACACTTTGTTTTCTCGCCAACCTGTCATTTTATTTTCAGTTGTCAAAGAGCAACCATTTGATTTTGTGCTGCAAAAAGTATTATTGCCCTTAGCAAAAGGATTCTTGAACTTTCTGTACCTAGTGTTTATGCCTTTAATAAGTTCAGTGTTTCCAAGAGAATTGAATGCCTTTTTTGTACTCTGATGTTTTTCTATCACTACATCTGAGTTTTGTAGGTTAATGTCTGGGAAACTTGTTTATATAAGTTCACAGAAATCTGACAAACAGTAGGAATTTGTTCTCTGTACTACAGAGATGGGCAAACCCCTAAAGAGCTTGTTGATTTCATGCTAACCACTTTGCTGTGAGCCAGGTGCCTTTCCTTCCTAAGGAAAAGATTTATGGAAGAAGACGAGCAGATTCGTGGGAAATACCAGCCTCAGATAACTGCAGCTTCAGCAGGCAGCACCACAGACAGGAGGTCCATCCACCGACACACGAGAGCCCTTGTGCTCTCTAGCATTTGACTGTATGCGCTGCATACAGTGTTACATTTCACTCCATCCATGACAGCACAAAGGGCAGTGCCATGAAAAGGTGTGGTGCTCTCCTAAACACTGAAGGCTGGGCAGGAGGGAGAAGACCTGAAGTGCAGAGACCATGTTGGAGGAAAAAAGCAAGAGTCACATGGCAATATGCCAGCGTCAAGGTTTTCAACTTTATTCTGAAGAAACTTTGAAAGATAAAGAGGACATAGGAGGTTTGTTAAACAGGAGGTGAGATTTTTTTTAGACATAATTTTAAAAGATTTCACCTGGGGCTCTGTGAAGGTTTGATTTGAAGAGTGATCCCTAGACCTAGTGGATGTTTGCGATGTAGTGTAACAAGGAGGTCTTGACGTAAGGACGTGGTGCCAAGGATGGAGAGGGTAAAACAAGTCTGGGTGAGTGAGTGCAGGAATGAATGAGGGAATAGTGGGAATGAAATAACGGCAATTGGAAGACATGATTAATTCTCCCTTTGGGTCAATTTTCTAACAAATCCCTACATCATAATGTGTTGAAAAACTAATTTCATAAAGTATTTATTAGGGATACTTAGTTTCTTTGTAGAGACTGTAGACTACAGATATAGCTAAATTTCCTCTTGCCTTCAGAACTTCGCCTTCACTCAGTTTTATGGGATGGGGTGGAAATTGGGATATATTAATTATAGGATTCATAACATCAAGGAGGTACATCACTGCTATCATATAGTAAGCAGCAAACAAATAATGTTTCCGTAAACTAAGAGTTACTGTGAGCAAAGTACTCAGTTGGGGTGGTGCAAGATAAGAAGTGAGTCCAACCACCCAAGGTAAAGTTTCTTTCCTAACAATTTAATGGGACAATATACGTAAGTGTAGATTATTTATTTGGTGTCCTAGGGTAAAGACAATACATTCTAAATATTCAGGGCTGCTTTTGAAACTTAGGCAAGAATTCCCAAACAGTCATCCACTGACCATTTGTTTTGGATAAAAAAGTATATTTCTAATCATCAATTCATTCATTTAAAAAATGTAACTGGTACCAATGATTCCCAAGAGGGAGCATCTATGCGTATTAACTGACACAAGGCATACATGAGGTGCTTAGTACAGAAATGTTCAGTAAACGGCAAATTAGAGAATGTGAACAATGTGTGTCCATGGGTGATCAGGATTGAGGTTTTTTACTGTGTAATTTTTGAAGTATATTTTTATTAGTGCCTATTAATTTTACAAAGTTTTGAGCTTCAGCGTGGAATTTTCTACACACATATAACACATTTGGTCATATTCATCCCTTACTCTCTGCTGCCTCTCCCCTTCTTCCCTTCCTTTTATGTAACAATAGCCTCCTTTCTACTTCAGTGCCATTTTTTAGATCCCATGTATTAGGAAAGACATGTGGACTTGTCTCTCTGAATCTGGCTTGTTGAACATGGTGATCTCCAGTTTCGTCTGTTGCCCTGCAAAGGACATAACTTCATTCTTCGTAGAGCTTCTTATAGCTAAACATTCCTCTTATAGCTTCCTATAGTTTGCTTTTTCTTTAGTCATTCATCCATTGATGGGTACTTAGGTGGGCTTCATATTTTGAGTATTGTGAATTATGTCAAAATAAACGTAGGTATATAGGTATCTCTATAGTATGTTTTCTTTAATTCCTTTGAGTATATACCAGGGAGTGGCATAGCTGTGTGGTTCTAATTTTGGTTTTTTGAGGAACTTTCTTACAGATTTCCATAGTGGATGTATTAATTTACATACTTACAAGTAATACAGAAGTGTCACCCCATCAGCATAGCTTTGCCAGTATTTATTGCTTTTTTGTATCCTTGTTGATAGCCATTTTGACGAGGGTGAGTTAGAATCTCAATGTAGCTTTTGATTTGAATTTCCCTAATGGCTGTAGGTGTTGATTATTTTTTCATATACTTATTGACAATTTATACTTTTTCCTTTGAGAAGTATCTGTTCAATTTATTTTCCTATTTATTTATTGGGTTATTTGGTTTGTTTTACTTTTGTTGTTTTTAAAAAATATATTTTGGATATTAATCCTCTGTTGGAAGAGTGCAAGATTACCTCCCATTCTGTAGGCTGTCTTTTCACTCTGTTGATTTTTCCTTTGTTGTACAGAAACTTTTAAATTTTATGCAGTCCATTTGTAGATTCTTAGTACTATTACCTGTGCTATTGGAATCCTCTTCAGCAAGTGTTTTTCTATGCCTATAACTTCAAAAGTTTCCTATATGTTTTGTTCTAGTAGTTTCAAAGTTTCAGGTCTCAAAATGCAAGACAGGGATTTAATTTCAGCCTTCTAGATATGGATCTCCTGTTTCCCTGACATCATTTGTTAAACAGCCCCCACTAACATAGGCTTTTGGCCCCTTTGTCAGAATTAGATGGCTATATGTAATTGTATTGGTTTGTTTCTGTATCCTCTAATTTGTTCTATTGGTCTGTGTTTCAGTTTTTGTGCCAATTCCACAGTGGGTTTTTTATGATAACTTTGCAGTTTAAAATTGGTGTTGTGATGTTTCTATTCATATTCCTTTTGCTTATAATTGCTTTGGTTATTCTGGGAGTTTGCCTTTCCATTTGAATTTTAGAATTGTTTGTTTACAGTTCTGTGGAGTGTCACTGGTGTTTTAATGGGGATTGCATTGAATCAGTGGTAACATGGCCATCTCAACAATATTAATTCTGCTGATCCATGAGCATCGGAAGAATTTCCATCTTTCAGTATCTTCTTCAATTTCTTTTTTCACTTTTTTGTGATTTTCTTTGTAGAGGTCTTCTACCTCTTTGTGTAGGTTGATTCCTTAGTATTTTTAACATATTATGAATAGAATAATTTTCCTGATCTTTTTCTTAGCAGTTCATTTTTGATGAATAGAAAAGCTATTGATTTGTTAATATTGATTTTTTTATACTAATTCAGGGATGAATTTTTTAAAATATGGACAGTGACATAACGGAAAAGCTGCCATAAGAAAGGTAGGATAATAATGCATAAGCTATGTTGCAGAAGGGGGAGAGTCACAGCAAAGCCAGTGTTTAAGAAGATGATACATTAAATCTCAGAGTAGCAACTAAATATCAAAATTATAATTGTCATGACAGAGATAAAAGCAAGCTTTGAGGCATTAAATACAGAGATTTTTTGTATAGAATGAAAAATAAGGTTTCATGACTGCTTGAATATGGGAGTAAAAATGAGAAGAACTCTACACAGATAACTCTGAAAATTTGAGATTCTCTCACTCTGGAACTAGCGACCCTACTAACAGAAAGGTGTACAGGGGAAGCCAGTTTTCAGTGAGACAGGGTAGGGCCTAGTTTTAGACTTACTGTTTTGTACTTAGGTTATAAATAAAATTGCTGAAGTATAATTAGAGAGGTTCAGAGGGCTGTGCACAGGAGAACCTCAGAGGGCTGTGCGCAGGAATAAGAAGGCACAGAGATGCCTGCAGGGAAGGCAGGAAGACAGCAGGACAGAAGAGAAGGAACTATGGACGGTTGTATTTATGTAGACAGGAGTTTCCAGCATGGGGTGCAGGGTCTCACAGCCCCAGGCATGTTTCAAAACCTGGGACTTCGTCCATATCAGGTCATTTCTCACTTTTGAAAAGGGTGCTTCCATGTTTCAGAGAGGGGGAGGCAGGCCAGAGTGTAAAGAGATGAGGACAATAGCATAGAAGGCAGAAGGTGAGAGGTCTGACAATGAGCAGAGCGAACTGCAGGCCCCGGGAAGGCAGACGGGCTTCCCAGAGGAGATGTCAGAGGCTTTGGGCCATGAACAGGACAGAACGTTCAATGGGGAACCCAGATGTACCAGAGAAGCAGAGACTGACAGGTTAGTAAACGAAGCAGGAAGATGACAGCAGTAGAAAGAAGACAAGGAAATGAGGCTGTTAGTAGAGGAAAAATAAAAGCACAGATAAAAACCCAGGTTATTTTGGACTGGCACTTTTTTTGGCCTTGGAGAAAAAAAATTTGAATTGCTTTCCAAATTGGGAACTGAGAAAACATGAACTATTAAAGAAAAAGTGCAGGATGTTCTTCTGGAAACCATCATGGGGTTCCCACCATCTGTAGGACGGCGAGTGAAGAGCCGCATGCCCAGGGTGTGGGCTGGCAAATGCCGGTCACCTGCCAGACAGGTACATGGCACCCGTGGTGACTCATGAGCACATCGACATCCCACAGAATTTTAAAACAAATTAACAAAGGCAGTGACAGACTCAAGGCAAATCTGTGCTTTAAAAATGGTTGCTTTCTGTGAAAGAGGAAAAACTGGTATTTCCTGATCTGGTAGAACTGTAAGAAAATCAGAAGAAACAAAAACGATACATTACAACTGCTTAGAATGTTTTGATGTCAATCAACAACTAGTGGGATTGGCCAGAGAGAACATTTAAACAGATAATAGAAATGATCCAGAGAATAATGAACTATTGTATTCAAGCCACCGAGTTGGAAAATGACGTGGCAGCATATAAACAGGCAATATGTCAGCATTTTATCACCAAACTTCCTAGCTGACAAGCTGAGGAACTGAACACAATGTTACAGAGTAGAACAAGCCATTGTGAAGGGACCCACTTACAAGCCAAAGTCAATACTATTATATGTGACATCTCAGAGCAATGAGGCTTCAAAAACATAGTAGATGAGAAAAGCATTAATAGTAATGAGTGAGAAGAAGAATATCCTGGGACATCGAAGAAAGACAAATAAAAGCAAAGGCAGAATTTGGATCAATAGTGGTTTAAGGGCATGGATTGCTTTTCAAGAAACTTGTAATTTGAGCAGTTAAACCTTTCTTCTGGAAGGTCCAAATCCTTAACTGACAGATGGGAATATTTCCTTTGGAGTAAATGGCTGTGGGGCTCTAGATAAGCTTCCCCTTTTACAAAAGGATCAGTCTGAAATGATGATTGTAGTCACTTCTAGATTTAAAGTTCAGTGATATTTGATGTTCAGGCAGATATTTTCATGTAAGAAATTCAAACATTATTGAATATCAGACAGAGTATTGCTTTATGCGTCTGTCAGGGCCTTTGGGTTCTGGTGTCAATTCCGTGAATAGCTCTGGAGCTGATGAAAATTTGTTTGACTTCTCCATAGCTCATGTTCCTTATGTAAAATAACAAAGAGAGGCTAAGTACTCCATAAGAGCTTTATCTTATTTAAAAATCTGTTTCTTCAAGGGTGGGGCTTGATATTATTTACTGCTTAAATGATCAGGTCAGTTTTTCCCAAATAACATTGTTTGGCAAAAACTACAAAACAACTATATAGTGAATGGCAGAGCTTGTACTACTTTCTAGAAGAGAATTTTCCACACAAAGGGGATACGACAACCAGTGCTGAAGCACGACAGTTAGTGGTGTCAATGACAAAACCTTCCCACTACAAAGGAGGCTCATTGTTGGCTTTGTAGTCTGGCTTCCAGGCTGTTTCTTCATGGTTTCTTGAACATGAAGATCTTTCTTTGGGGACCCTGGTATCCTGGCCAGGTACGGAAGAGTTAACTTTTGTTTAGTACCTACAATACCTAGTTCTACCATGCCTCTTGGTGATGTACCATTGTGCATGCCATATTTCTTAGAAAGGCAGCTGTATACTTCCTATGTCTTCGCTGTGATATGGCAGAGGTTACTTAAAGATATGGAGCAAATATATCACATCTCCCTGGTACATCCAATGATTTTTCAAAATTTTAAGGAAGACTGAAATGATTATGCCGTTAAGGTAAATGTCGCTCCTGTAACAAACCTCCTTATGTATAATGACTCAAGCATGGAGAATCTTTGAGTCTCCATAGTAATGAAATTGACATACAGTCTTCCTCTCATTTGGCTCCTTGCATTTGATGGCTCTGTCACATCCAGTATGTCAGTATGCTCTTCCAAATAAAGCCAGATAAAGGGGAAAGTGCCTAGATGACTGGGTCTAAAAGAGATCTACGAAAGGCTCATGTGTTATTGACTAGCACTCAATTAAATGGTCATACATAACTGAAGAGAAGACTGGAAAAAAGACCCCATCCTTGTACATGGATAGAAGAAAATGGGTTTGGAGAAGAGCTATATAGCCTTATAATAGTACTTGGTAATTCAAATATTATCCAGATATTATATTTCCATTATGACAAATCCATGATGTAGAATACAAATTCACACGAATTTTGAGGTAATGTAAGTAAAATTCCAAGAAATTTTTAGCTTGCTTTGTGTATTTTGTGTTTGCTATACTCAACATCTTTGGAGATACACATTTAGTTTCCTATTCTTAGTATCATAGATGTGAACAACTCCATTCTGCCTAGTTTGTAGCAGGCATTCACATATGTGTTTTGATGAAGTAAATGGTCAGATAAATGAATATTAAATATATTGAATGACTACTAAAAGTAAGTAGTACTTGTCTGATTCACAGGAAGTAGACAAGTGAGTGTCAGAATGGCTTACCTTTCTTCTGAAAGTAGTGTCTCCCACTCACTTTGCAAGTAGATAATTTGGAATACCTGGAATTCCACTTTTAAAGATTCATTCTCAACCCACGTTTTCAAAATTAATGCATATGGGTTATACAGATCAATAGGTTCCATTTTGGCAGATTGGTGTACACATACTGTGATCACTCCCCCCATTCCCTCTTGAGCCACTCATCCCCCAGTACACAGTTTTTGGGGGGTTTCAGTGTGTTTAATATATTTTCATCATAGCCATGCCCTCTCTTACCTGTCCTTATACCCCATTCTTCCTCCTTTCCTCTTATCTAAAAATGTCTCCTTACTTTCTTATCACTTTTAGATTCCACATTGATTAAAAGTAAAAGGATGGAAAATATTCCATGCAATGGGAGCCAGAAAGCAAGAAGGAATAGCTATCTTATTTTTAGATGAAGTGGACTTCAAGCTAAATTTGATTAGATGAGACAAAGAAGGTCACTATATACTGACCAAGAGAACAATTAGAAAAAAGATAATTATAAATACATATGGACAAAATTCTGGTGGTGCACACCTGTAATCATAGCACTCAGGAGGCTGAGGCAGGAGGATCATTGTGAATTCAAGGCCAGTCTGGGCTACAAAGTGAGCTTAAGGCCAGCCTAAGCTGCATAGTGAGACCCTGTCTCAAAAAGACAACAACAACAAAAAAACACAAATAGATATACAATGTCAGATAGACCAATAATGGTGGACTTCAATGTCCTACTTTCACAAGTAGATCAACCAAAAAAAAAAAAAATCAACAAAGAAATAGCAGAGCTGAAACACACCACTGAGCAAATGGATTTAAGAAACACCTAGAGTGTTTCATCCAACAACAGAATACATACTTTTTTCTCAGGGGTACATGAAACTTGGTCCAAAATAAGCCGTACTTTAGACCATAAAGCATGTTTAGATAAATAAAAAAGAATTAAATAACTTCTTATACATTGTTGGATCAATTGGGATGAAACTAGAAATGAACAGTAAAATAAACTGCAGAAACTATGTCAATACATGGAGATTAAATAATATATTCTTGAATAATCAATGGGTCATGGAAAAAAATCAAGGAAGAAATAAAAAGTTCCTAGAATTAAATGACAATGGCAGTGGAACATACTAAAACCTATGTGATCCAATGAAACCAATTCTAAGAGAAGAATTTACAGTTATCAATGCCCACATTAGAAAAATAGAGTGGTCTCAAATAAATAACAGAACAGAACCTTGCACAAGATATACCCAAATCAACAGATGAGATTATGTCAAATTAAAAATTTTCTGCACAGCAAAAGAAAAAGGGAACAGAATAAAGAGACTACATACAGAATGAGGGAAAATTTTGCCAGCTGTTCCTTGGACAGAAGACTAGTACCGAGCATACATATGAAGACCTCAAAAATAATTAGACATCCCCAAATGAAAGTACCAATCAAAAGAAGTACAAATTACCAATAAGTATATGAAAAATGCTGAGTACTTTTGGCCATTACAGAAATGCAAATCAAAACAACACTGAGAGTTCATCTTATTCCACTAGGAATGGCCATTATCAAGCACTCCAAGCACATAATCTGCTGGCGAGGTTGTGGAGTAAAGGAACCCTTCTACACTGTATGTGGGAATATAAATTATGTCACTACTGTGGAGGTTGTATGAAGAGTCCTCAAAAAAATAAAAATAGAAATCACATTTGACCTAGCTATATCTTTTTCTGGTATCTTCCGGAAAGAGTTAAAGTCAACATATTACAGTGATACATGCATACCCATGATTATAGCAGTAGCATTTACAATAGCCAAGTTGTGGAAATGGCCTACATGTCCATGAACAGATGACTAGATAAAAAATATGATATACATGTATATACGTATATATACACAGCAGGCTACTATTTCTCATTATTCATGATAAATTTGAGTCATTTATAGGAAAATAAGTGGACCTTGAGATCATAATGCTAAGTGAAGTAAATCAGACACAGAGGTTAAATACTGCGTGGTTTCTCTATATGAAAAACCCAAAACATAAATAATTTAAGAGGCAAAAAGAAATAGACATGCTCGGACACAGGGAGATAGATTCTGTACAGATGAGAAAGTAAGGGACCCTGGGGAGAGAAGGAGAAGGGAGGGCAGAGGAGGGAGAGTAAAAATGGTCAAGGTGAAATATAAATATGTTCCAATTCCTAGAGATGAATGCAATTCTTATATATAGAAACATATCAGTAAAATTTTTAAAAGAATGTCCCCAAAGGCTGACACGTTGAAGACATTGTCCTTAGCTGAGGGCACTGCTGGGAAATTGAGCACCCTTTAGGGGGTGGGACCTAGTGGATGAAGTTGAGTCCCTGGGGGATATCCTTGAAGGAAGTGTTGGGATCTTGGTCCCTTTTGTCTCTTTTTGCTTCCTGGCTTCCATGAAACGAGCACCTTTGCTCCCACACTCACCCACTCCCCATCGTGATGATCTGTCTCAGTACAAGCCCCAGGACAGTGGGGCCAGCCAATCATGGACTGACACCTGGGAAATGGTAAGCCAAAATAAATTGTTCTTTCTTTAGGTCGGTGTCTTGGGTGTTTTGTTACAGCGATGTAATGGTGACCGACAGAGGCTGACTGAAGTAAGCTCAGGAGACAACGGCAGGGCAGAAAACAGAGCCAGGAAGAACAGAACCTTTTTAATGACTCTCATAGTAAAGGGAAATAACAACTGAAGTGAGACAGGGATGGGGTCAAGAAGTTTTTGTTCTGTTGCTCAAGAAGATAAGAATGATGTAGTCAAGAGGAGAAAAACGATGATGCAAGACCGGAGAGCAAAACAGCTAGATTTTAGGTAAATTCCGTGGGGTCTTAATGTAGCTGAAGCGGTTAGAGAAGCCGTCTCTGAGGAGATGTTTGCCCCGAGATGAGGGACACCGGGAAGGAGGGAGGGAGCAGGGAGAAGGGGCACACTGTGGTATGTGCAAGGACAGCAGTGTTTCTGAAAAAAGTAAAGAGCAGGGATGACAACAGGTGGGAGCAAGGTAGGTCCCAGATTTTGCCATTATTTGCAGATAGTGACACATTCAGATTTTGGAAGGTTAAAGGGAACTCCTTGGAGGGTTTTAAGCAGGAGATTGTTTTAATATATCGTTAGTGATATTATGAATAACAAATTTTAACTTGTGTTTCAAAGTATTTTATGGTGCATAAGAGCTAATACCATAAAAGAAAGTACACACTGTCCCAGTCATTTGCCTAAGGTCTTAGCACAGACGGGCGTGCAGCCCAGTGCTAAGTACAGATCACAAGTGCAAACCCAGTGTTATCACTTGCAAAGCCTGTGATTTTTCCCATCACCCAGTCTGCTCTGGTCACCACTTGTCCATATATCCCATACTTAAATTCTAACTGTCACTGGTACATCTCAAGACTTAATCTCTCCCACTGCTCCACAGTTCTTTGATTCTTGAACAGACTGAGGCTAACCGCAGGCATTTTGCATATTTGGCCTTCTGTCACCCACCCAGAGGGAAAAATGACTTGCTTCCTGCTGTCTGTTAGCTTTGCCATTACTTCTTACCCTGAACTCTCATACTTATTGTTGGCTGTTGCCTTTTATCTGATTTTAATGATTTCTTTGAGCTCAAGCATCTTGCTGGTCTTATTCTTCTTTCCATCCATCTTACTACACATAACACAGGGACTAACATACTCCTCATATAAATAAGGCTATGTGTTTAAAGGTCAAAGCTCCCTTTCACTTGAAGCCGTGACACCTCTCACTTACATATGCTGAGCAAAGTTAATGAAATAGTTACGATGGACACTATTTTGAAATTTCTGGTAGAAGTAGCTCTGAACCTAATGAGGGATTGTGTGAGGCAGAAATAATTCTTTTTTTAAAATTAAGTGTATTGTTATGTTGTAGGTATGCATAATGAATTACATGTACATTATATACATTACAATGAATGGAATCATTATAGAAAACTTGTACCTGTACAAGATATAACTTGATATTTTCCCCTTGTGCCCCTGCCCTTCCTTCAGCCCTTCTTCCCCTCCCTATTTGCAGAAGCTTTGTTTCCATCATTTTCCTTGTTTCCCTCCCTTCCTTCTTCCCTCCGTCCTCCCTAGTTCCGCCTTCTTATTTGGACATTTTCTTCCTATTTCACAGCACCCGTTACACGTTTTGGTCCTTACTTACACTTTCAGTTTCTCACACCGGATAAACAAAGTGGTATTTACACATGTACGTCTGATTTACTAAAACTTAATAGTATGGTCTCAAGGTGCATCCATTTACCTAGAAGTGTCTCAAGTTTGTCCTTCTTTATGGAAGAGTAGTACTCCCTTGCAGAAAAATAATGTCTTCTTTATCCATTCATGAGTTGAGGAACACTTGGGCTGTTTCCAAGGTTTGGCTATTACAAACTGTGCTGCTATAGACATGGGTGTGCGTATACTGCTGTGGTATGATGCATTTAATTCTTCTGGGAGGATACCAAGAAGAGGAATGGCTGGGTCAAATACAAGCACTCGTCCTAGTTTTTTGAGGAATCTCCACATTTATTTGCGCAGTGGTTGCACCACTCTACACTCCTGTTAACAGTGCAGAAGGGTTCCTTTTTTCCCACAGTCCCTCCAGCATTTGTTATTCACTGATTTCTTGATAATAACATTCTTTCTGGGGTGAGATGGGATCTCAGTGTTGTTTTAATTTGAATTTCTTGAGTGACCAATGATGTTGAATACTTTTTCATATATTTATTCACTATTTCTACTTTTCATCTAAGAAATGTCTATTCATGTCAGATGCCTATTTTTGGATTGGGTTTTTAAATTTGGGGAATCTGACTTTTTTTTGAGTTATTTATATATTCCAGAGAGTAGTCCTTTGTCTGAGGGGAGGCTGGCAAAAATTTTTTGGCCCACACTGTGAGATAGAAACAATTTTAGAAGAAACTGTAAAATTTTCTTTTTAATTTTACCAAAAGATGAACTTTTTAATTTGATAGTGAGAGAACAGAAATCTTTCTAATATGTATAATTGAAAAATAATAATTTTAACATGGCTTATTTTTTATTGGTAAGTGAAAAGGTTAATATTTCAAGCAGATAGGATTAATAATTATGTTAGTTGCATAAGTCTGGCTTACTAAAGAGTGACATATTTACTTAAAATTGATTGGATTTATGATCGTATCATACTATTTTAAAACTCTGTAACGCTATTCTTGATTTGAGTCTATTCCATTTTCCTGTTAATTTGCTAGGCATTTTTAACACTAGTTTGTGGATTGATTCAATGGTCAAAATGACCCTTTTAAATCTTTGTGAGTACTTCCAAACTAATGTCTCTACTTTAATTAGCACAAAAGACTTGTTTAATGATTTTTATATTTCTGTTTGAATTTAGTTGCATATGGGTTTGTTTTGAAATCTGGAAGGCATTGGTTGTACAATAAAATGTGAAGATGAACATAAATGTGAGGCCTCCACGTGGCATAAGCCTGATCTAAGTGAAACTGTAGTCCAAGTGACTTAGGAACAACCATATTTCCCTCAAAGTGGATCAGAGAGTTTGTGAATAAAATCATTCCATTGGCTCAAATGGCCCCCAGCCTATTAATAAGGCCTCAAATAAAAAACTGAGGAAACCAGCGTTTAGCATTTCCATCATGAGAATGGCCCAAAGTAAATGGAAATTCTCTCATATTTCATGTATTTGCAGTCACCTGCAGCTTCATGGAAACAACATTATTATCACGGACTCATTCACTTGCAGAAAAGTTGAAGTCACGAAAGATTTAGTGGAAAAGAATCATCTGTAGCGAATTGTTCAGTTTATACAGAGAGGCTATAGAACCGTCATGTTAGCATGGGACGCAGCACAGTGTAGGATTCATTTATCTACACTTTCTATGGGAATAGAACCATTCCTTTTGAATTTGAAGGCATCAAAAAGCAAAAAGAAAAATCTCACCCTAAAACTGAAATAATCTTACTTGCTAATGGAAGAGTAATACCTAGCTACAAGATTTCCTGTACACAAATTACAAAACTAAGGAACTACTTTTACAGTAAGTCAAATTACTAGATCTTATTTTTATACCACTAAGTCCTAGTAATATAAAAAATAATCTGTCAGGAAATCTACAAATGATTCAACAGCAAGTTGAGACTTGGAAACGAAAAGAATTGCAAAGTACCCACCTGTATCAGCTTAGCTATAATTATGTAGATAAAATTATGTGTAATTATTTTCATTCAGTAACCATTTATTCAGTTCAATTCAATAGATAATAATGGAGAACCTGCTACCTACAAAGCACTGTGCTGGGCATCACTAAAGAAGAACTGTTAAATTAAATATAATTCCTGTTCTCAAGGAGTTTATAGTCTTGTGGGGGAGGCAGACAAGTACACAACTAGATCTAATACAGGCGTGGTGGAGACAAATGCTATATGATGTGATGACATACAGGAAAGCGCCATTTACTTTACACAGGGAAGTTAGGATGGCTTCGCAGAGTGGAAATTGATGAGCAGAACTTCACTAGGCAGAGAAAGAATAAAGTCAAGTAAAGAAGCCATAGTGTGGAAGGTATTAATTAGGGCTGGACCGGAGTCCTGATAGGGAGCCATTAGAGAGGAATGTTCCTGGGGGGTCGGATGGAGAAGAAGGCACTGGAGCCAAGGAGACTAGACTGAAGGCCAGGGAGGACCCAATGGGGATTTGAAGGAGGGTGTGACTGCAGAATAGGAAATGAGGCAGTTGACATGGGGTTTGTGATTCTGTCTGGATTATGCTCTTTCTTTATACCTGAAATTACCTCTGCAGTGTTTTCTGGTCATCCTTCAAAAGCTATCACTAGCCATGTATGGTGGAGCATCCCTCTAATCCAACTCTTTAGGATGCTGAGGCAGGAGGGTTGCAAATTCCAGACCAGATTGAGCAACTTAGTGACTCGCTGAAATACTGTCCTGAAATTAAAAAAAAAAAAAAATTAGAAGGGTCTGGGCATGTAACTCAGAGCAAAGATGCTGTTTTCAATCCATAATATGGCAACAACAGCAACAGCAATAACAACAACAAAATCAGCTCCAGTAAACACCTAGGGGTGACCCTCACCCCTCGGGCAACATATGCTTCTCCACTTCTGGTGCCTCTAAAACTTCTGAATCACACCGTGCATAGAGTTCTGCACACCACAGGCCTCAGCAGCGGGAGATTTGGTGGAGGGCTTCATCTTGGACCCATTGCTTGCGAGGTGGATTGAGACGGAGGTAGACAGCAGGTGGATAGTCCCCATCTGTGGCTCAAGAAACTCATGATTTAAGGTAAAGACTGGTGAAAAAAAAACTGCATTAAAAAGGGTATAGAACCAGGTAAAAAGTAGGGAAATAATACTGACTTGATTTAATACATATTGAACCTCAAATGACTCTCAGAAAATTATATTTTATATTCAGGACTACCTTGTGGGTGTAAGTCTTCGATACATTCACAACCTAGACATGTGTGGCCAAAAATACAGTATGCCATTTGGTGGTAGTTTCAACATTTTTATTGAAGAAATTTATAACAAGATAATATAAATGATGATTATTATTATTTTGGTCTTTTTGAGACAGGGTTTCACTATGCACTTCAAGCTTCCCTTGAATTCATCTTTTTTTTAGAAAGGTTTTTTTTTTAATTAAAAAAAAATAAAAGCACAAAAACATATTAACAAACACACAAATTAGCATAAAAAATAGTACAATCAAAACTGATTTACAGACAAGGTGACATGGAATCAACAATGGTTGTTGCTTTACCTATTGATATCTTCGAAGTGTATATACATGAACACAGATATAGACATGCAAAACTGGTCAGACAATTAATCATCTCAACAACAGAAAAACAAAATACAAAAAACCAAAGACAAAGAAAAAAACAAAACAACCAACCAAACAAAAAAATACCCAACAATAGTTGCCGCTTTGCATATTGATATCTTTGAAGTGTGTGCTCAAGATAACACGTACAGACATACAAGATTGATCGAATAACCCCTCATCAATTATTCCTTAGCATTAAGTGATATAATACAATAGTAGAACCATGTTAGCCCTCCTGCATATATGTATATACATATATACATACATACATTTTTGCCTCTTTCTTTTCTCCTTTCCCTCGTCCCATCTGTTCTTTGTTTTTGAACAGATTTCCTTCATGTCTCAGTTTATATTCCCACCCTCAGGTTCTTACACCAGTGATACAATACCTTGCCTGCACATGTGCTGCTGATTTATTTCACTTATGAGTATGGACTCCAGTTTTGACCACTTGCCTACAAAGTGCCCCAAACTGTCTTTCTTTATAGCTGAATAATATTCCATTGTATAAAAATGCCACAATTTTTTAATCCAGTCTTCTGTGGATGGACACTTGGGTTGCTTCCACATTTTAGCTATTACAAATTGTGCTGCTATAAACATGGGTGCATATACATCAGAGTGATATGATGTTTTCAGATCTTCTGGGAAAATACCCAGGAGAGGAATAGCTGGTTTAAATGGAACCTCTAGACCTAGTTTGCTGAGAAATCTCCAAACAGCTCTCCACAGTGGTTGCACCAGTCTGCATTCCCACCAGCAGTGTAATAGAGTCCCTACTTCTCCACAGCCTCGCCAGCATTTGTTATTGGATGATTTTTTTCATACTGGCCAGTCTTACTGGGGTGAGATGAAATCTCGATGTTGTTTTTATTTGCATTTCTCGAATGACTAAGGATGTGGAACATTTTCTCATGTATTTATTTGCCATTTGTATTTCTTTGTCTGAGAAGTGTGTATTCATCTCAGATGCCAATTTCTGGATTGGGTCTTTGAATTTGGATAGGTACATGTTTTTTAATTCTTTGTATGTTCTAGATAGAAGACCTTTGTCTGAGGGACAGCCAGCTAGGATTTTTTCCCAATTTGTGGGTTTTCTTTATACTTTGCTGGTGATTTCTTTAGATGTACAAAAACTTTTCAGTAGGATGAGGTCCCAATTATTGATTCTCTGAAGTGTTTCCCTTGCAGCTTCACTTTTGTTCATGAACTCTCTGCCTGCTCCTATGTCTTCAAGATTTTTATCTATTTTCTCTTCCAATAGGTTTAGAGTTTCTGTTTTAATGTTGAGGTCTATGATCCATTTTGACCTGAGTTTGGTGCATGGTGATAGACTGGGGTCTATTTTCAGTTTTTGGCAAGAGGCGAGCCAGCTTTTCCAGCACCATTTATTAAACAGGCCTTCTTGTTTCCAGTGAGTTTGGTTGACCCCTTTGTCAAATATTAGGTAGCTGAGTGGGTTTTTCGTTATGGTTGCATCTTCCAGTCTGTTCCATTGATCCTCAGGTCTGTTTTTTAGCCAGTACCAGGTTGATTTTATTACAGTAGCTTTGTAGTATAATTTCAGGTCAGGGATTGTGATTCCACCTGACTTGTCCTTATTGCCC
>PVLD010024043.1:0-26235 GCA_004027595.1 Dinomys branickii | reverse complement strand
ACTAAATTTGCATGTCTGTATATGGGTCCATACATCTACAATTCGAAGATATCAATGGATAAAGCAACAACTACTGTTGAGACCATATCACCTTGTCTATAGATTAGTTGTGATTGTACTATTTTCTATGATAATGGGTGTCTGTTTGTCAATATGTTTTTGTACTTTTATGTTTCTAAAATAAAAAAAAAAATAAAGTGTTAAGGTCATAAAAGATAAAGACTGTCAAGTATGGTGGTTCACTCATGGAATCCTAGCATTCAAGAGGCTGAGGCAGACGGATTACCATGAGTTCAAAGCCAGCCTGGGCTACATAAGTGAGTTCAAGGCCAGCCTGCAGTATATAGAGAAACCCTGACCCTGGAGAACTGTCTAGGATAGGAAGAAACTAAAGAAGCATGACCACTGAAAGGAATGTGGGGTCTTGTATTGATTATAAGAGCAGAAAAAGCACATTAGTGAAACAAACATGAATAAAGTATGCCAATTAAGTTAACAATGGTAATTTCCTATATTGTTGTTATGTAAGATGCTAACATTTGGGGAAGTTGAATAAAAGTCCTTGTACTATTTTTATAAATATGTGCCTGAAGTTATTTCAAAATAAACAAGTTTTTCTAAAAACGTGGTTTATTAATGGATACAGAGATCTACTACCTCATTCATCTTCAAGGAGGTCCTTCTTGTCTCAGCTGACAGAGCTCAATTGTCAAGGTCCGCAGGGTTATTCTTTAGTTATATACATCTTCTTTACCCAAAGTCATGCCCTTCATTCAGCAATGTAATTTTAATGGAAGATCAAGATAAGAGTATTAAGTCCCAGGCATATTAGCCTAAGGTGTAACAACTCTATAGGTCCAATTACCTTCAGAGCTTCTGACTGGGTTGGCAAGTAAGGAGTACACCATCATTTGGCTTTTCCTTGTCTGCTACCTTCGCCTTTTCTTCCACAGATAGTGGTCCCAAGGGCACACCCTAATAAATACCCTTTACACTAAATTCCGTATCAGAGTTTTCTTCCCAGGGACTTATCTGACTATAGGTTCTGGGAGTAGTAGTGACAAACAGATGATAAGATGGGGTTTTGAAATTGGATCACCCTTTGTCCACTAGGAAAATAACGGACCTGTAACTGGTGATAAGTGGAACACAGACCCTGGTAAAACGTGGCAATCCACTTGTTAAAACTTGTACTGGCATTAATTTGGAATAACAAAGGCAACGCATTAACTGTTTTAATCCACCAAGAGCTTGAGATATTACTATAAATATATATATAATTTCAGTAATAAATCCATATATGGAGTTATAATCATGAAGCTGTGGAGTTTTAAATGTTCCATCCCTTTTTGTCTGCAAGCTAGAGAAGTAGAAAAGTCAGTGGTGTAGTCTGGAGTCCTAAGACCCAAGATTAAGAGCTCCAGTGCCTGATGTTCAAAATCAGAAGGTGAATGCCTTCAAAAAGAGAGATAGAATTCCACTTCTTTTCCTCTTTGTTCTATGCAAGCCTTCAGATTGTATAGCAATTGCACACATTGGTAATGGACAGATCCACTTTGCTCAGTCAATTGATTAAAATGCTGATCCTTTGCAGAAATACTTCACAAACATGCTCCCAAATAATGTTTGAGTCACCTTCTGGGTATCATGTAGTTTAGAGAAGTTGAAACATAAAACTAACCACAATTATGCGGCATCAGAAAACTCACCAGATGTTTGTGGTCCATGAGTAGGTCCAGAGGTTACCCCATTCACTGAAACAATAACTAAGGTAAATTTGAAAAAGGCACATCGTAAAGCATTAAAACATCATAAAGAAATTCAGTGATGGGTATTCTCTATATATCAAGACTGGAAGGAGATAACGCCAGAGCATGAAACTCACCAATAGCAGTGGGAATGAGAGTAGTATAAAACAAGAAAGGTCGAGTGAAATAATTATCAAAATTTAGTGAGTTAAAACTGTCTTGAGTGGCAAGTTTGGAGTGGTATCTATGGGTTATTTATCTATTTTTAAACAAAAAGCAAGAAATAACAAAACAGAGTTTCAAAACAGGGTAGTAGGAGAGTAACAATAATCAACACATTGTGTATTAGTATATTCACAGTAGTTGCTCAGAGTATAAAATATAGGCATGAAACATTGTCAAGAAAATTACTAACATAAAACTTTCCCCTTAGTGAACCAGGAGAAACCAACTATGTAACTACCTTAAATGTCTTGTGTACGTATGTATTTTTTTCCTTTACCTTTCCTTTTCCCCTTTCTGCCATCACAGATTTTCTTTTCTTTTGATCAGTTTCTTCAGTACTTACAATGTCTAATGTACCTTTTGGATCTTATTTACTCTTTCAGGTTCTCACACTAGTAAGAATGTGATGTTTACACATGTGGGAATGGTTTATTTCACTTACAAGTTTGTTTTACCTATAAAAGTCTCAAGTTTCTCATTCATTATGGCTGAGTAATATTACATTATATAAGATACCACATCATTTTTATCCATTCCTTGGTTGATGGGCATTTGGGTTGTTTCCAAGATTTAGTTATTACAAATGTGCTGTTATAAACATGAGTGTGCACATATACATGAGTGTGATGTAATGTTTTTAATTCTTCTGGGAAGATGCCCAGAGGGGAATAGCTAGGTAGAGTGGGACTGCTAATTCTAGTTTTTAAGGAAATTTCCATATTGATTTCCACAGTAGTTACACCAGTCTACACTCTCACCAAAAATGAGGGGTTCTTTTTCCCCATAGCCCCACCGGCTTTTGTTATTGGTTGATTTCTTGATGATAGCCATCTTTTCTGGAGTGAGATGGAATCTCAGTATTGTCTTAATTTGCATCTCTCAAATGATTAGTGATATTGAACATATTAAATATATTTATTTGCCATTTGTATTTCTTCTGAGAAGTGTGTATTTAACTCAGATACCTATTTTTGAATTGAGTCTTTGAATTTTGGGAGCCTGATTTTTTAATAGTCTTTATATGTTCTAAATCAAAGTCCTTTGTCTGAGGGACAACTGACCATAATTATTTCCCACTCTGTGGGTTTTTTCTCTTTGTTGGTGATTTCTTTTGTTGTGCAAAAGCATTTTAATAAAGTGACATCCCATGTGTCAATTCTTTGTTGTATTTCCCATGCAGTCGGGATTTTATTCATGAGCTCTGCCTCACCTGTGTCTTCAAGATTTCTACCTATTTTCTATTCTAGTAGATTTAGTGTTTCTGTTTTTATATTTAAATCTTCACCTATTTCGACTGCAGTTTAGTGCATGGTGATAGATGTGGGTCTATGTTCAGTCTTCAGCATGTGGAAAGTCATTTTTTTCAGCACCATTTATTAAAGAGACTATCTTTCGGTGAACATGTTTGGCTCTTTTGTCAAAAACTAGGTGGCTGAGAGTGTTTGTAATTGTGTTTAAATCTTCTATTCTGTTCCCTTGATCCTTAGGTCTATTTTTTGTTTTTGCCAGTACCATGCTGATTTCATCACAGTACCTTTGTAGTATAATTTCAGGTCAGAGATTGTCATCCCCTCTGACTTGCCTTTGCTGTCCCAAATTGCTTTTGCTATTCGAGGTCTCATGGCTCTAAATGAAGTTTAGGATTGTTTTTCATAGATCTGTAAGGCATGCTATTGATATTTTTTATTGGGATTGCCTTAAATCTGTATAACAGCTTTGGGAGTAGGGCCATTTTCACTCTGTTGGTTCTTCCTGCCAATAAGCAAAGGATGTATTTCCATTTTCTTTATTTTAAAGAGAAAATCATAAAAGCAAATTAACAAATGAAAAGATATGAAACAACATGAAAACAGCACAGCATTTCAGACAAGGTAATATAAAATTAACTATGGTTGTTGTATTACATATTGTTATCTTCAATTTGATTACTCAGATAAACAAATATAGTCATGTAAAAATGATCAAACAATTAACCATTAACTGTTCTTTCCAATAAAGCAATAGAAATTAGGAGTACAATTATCTTAGCTAACTTGTATAGATATATGTATTTTTCCCCTTGATTCTTTCTCTTCTCTTGTGTTTTATCCCGGTTGTTCTTTCCTTTGAGCAGTTTCTTTCCCTTTCACAGAATCTGTTGTACCTTTCAGATTTTATTCACTGTTACAGGTTCTTACACTATGGATACAATAAGATGTTTACACATGTGGTTCCAATTTAGTTCACTTATGAGTATGGTCTCCAGTTGCATCCATTTATCTATAAAAGCCTTGAGTTTATCTTTCTTTATAAGTGGGTAACATAAAAATACCACATTTTTTTATCCATTCCTCAGTTGATAGGGACTTGGGTTGTTCCCATGATGTACCTACTATAAATTGCACTGCTATAAACATGGGTGCACATATCTCATTGTGGTATGATGTTTTTCATTCTTCTGGGAGAATATCCAGCAGGGTAATAGCTGGGTTAAATGGGACCTCTAATTTGAATTTTTTGAGGAACCTCCAGTCTGATCTCCAAAGTGACTGCACCAGTCTACACTCTCACTAACAGTGAATGGTTCCTTGTCCCGACCCGCGGGTAGTCAACGGAGACCCTAGACGGAGAGTGGGATGAAAAGGAGACAAGAGGGACACGAGAAATGGAGGCAAGACAAATTCTGATCAAGCCCCGTTTATTAAGCAGAAGTCTCAGGTTTATATACAGTGTGGGAGTAGGGATTGACATCAGTGGGTAACTAGGCAACGGAGAGAGGTTCAGATATCACGCGAGGGTGGTCAGAGCATCAGGCGATATTACGTAATTACAGGAAGTTGACCATATATAGAAGTCACAGGAAACTAACCATACATGGAAACTACAGGAAACTGACCATATATGGAAACTGGAACTTAATTCTCAAGATGGCTGGTAGTTTACAAAATGGATGCCAACCGCAGGTCTCTCAGCGGTAGAAGATGGATGCAGACCGCAGGTCTCTCAGCGGTCTCCCACAGTTCCTTCTTCCCGCAGCCTCTCTAGCATTTGTTATTGGTTGATTTCTTGATAATAGCCATCCTTACTGGGTAAGATGGAATCTTACTGGTGTTTTAATTTGCATTTCTTGAATGCCTAATGATGTTGAACATTTTTTCATGCATTTATTTGACATTAGTATTTCTTTATCTGAGAAGTGTGTATTCATCTAAGATGCTCTTTTTTGTATTGGATCTTTGAATTTGGGGGGCCTGATTTTTAATTTTTTTATATTCTAGATAGAAGTCCTTTGGCTGAGGGACAGTTGGCTAAAATTTTTTCCCAATTTGTGGGTTTTGTTTTTAATTGGTTGGTGATTTCTTTTGGTGTGCAAATCTTTTCAACACGGTGAGATCCCATTTGTTGATTATTTGAAGTATTTCCCATGTGGTTTGGTTTTTGTTCATGAACTCTCTGCCTAACCTTATGTCTTCAATATTTTTACCTACTTTATCTTATAGCAAATTTAGTGTTTGTTTTAGTATTTAGATCTTTGATCCATTTTGACTTTAATTTAGTGCATTGTTACAGACTTGAATCTAATTTTAGTCTTTGGCATGTAGAGGACCAGTTTTTTGAGCATTATTTATTAAATAGGCTATCTTTCTTCCAGTGAATGTGTTTGGCCCTTTGTCAAAGATAAGGTGGCTGAGTGTGTTTGTAGTTGTGTCTGCATCTTTGAACCTGTTTTTTTGATCTTCAGGTCTGTTTTTGTATTAGTACCATGCTGATTTTATCATAGTAGCTCTGAAGTACAATTTCAAGTAAGGAATTGCGATGCCTCTTGCCTTGCCTGTTTCCCAGGGTTGCTTTTGCTATTGTAGACCTCTTCTGGTTCCAGATGAACTTTAGGAATGTTTTCTCTAGATATGTGAGGTATACTAGTGGTATTTTAATTGCATTTTTTTTTTTTCCGGTACCGGGGATTGAACTCAGGACCTTGCACTTGCCAGGCAAGCGCTTATGCCACTGAGCTATACCCCCAGCCCCTAACTAGTGGTATTTTAATTGGGATTACATTGAATCTGTACAACAATTTTGGGAGTATGGCCATTTTCACAAGGTTATTTCTTCCTATACACGAGCAAGGAAAATCTTTCCATTTTCTGATATATTCTTTGATCTCTTTTTTCAGAGCACTATAATTTTCACTATATTGATTTTTTACTTCTTTTGTTAGATTGATTCCTAAGTATTTCATCTTTTTAGATGCTATTGTGAAAGCTGTGGCTTCCCTAATTTCTCTCTCAGTCAGTTTGTTGCTTGTGTACAGGAATGCTATTGATTTTTGAGTTTTAACTTTGTATCCCAGCTATGCTACTAAATTTGGTTATAAAATCCCTAATCCTTTTGATGGAGTTTTGGGCATCTTCTATGTAGAGTATCATGTCATCTGTGAATAATGATAATTTCACTTCTTTCTTTCCTATCCTTATTCCTTTTATTTCTCATATTTGTCTAATTTCTCTAGCTAATATTTCCAGAAGTATATTGAATAAATTGGTGACAGCGGACATCCTTGTCTTGTTCTGGGTTTTAAAATGAAAGCTTTCAATTTTTGACCATTTAGTTAACTGCTGCTTTGTCATAGATGGCTTTGGTCAGCTTGAGGTAAAGGCCATCTACTCGTACTTTTTGTATGGTTATCATGAATGAGTGTTGGACTTTATCAAAGACTTTTTCTGCATCAATGGAGATGATCATGTGATTTTTGTCTTTGGTTCTATTGACATGGTGTATTACATTAATTAATTTGCATATATGGGACCATCCCTGCATTTCTGTGATAAATCCCACTTGGTCATAGTGTTTAATTTTGATGATTTGTTTTATTCTGTTTGCTAGTATTTTATTGAGAATTTTTGCATTTATATTCATTAGGGAGATTGACCTGTAGTTCCCTTTTTTTGGTTGCATCTTTCTCTGGTTGTGGTATCAGGATAATACTTGCCTACAGAAATGAGTTGGGGAGAATTCCTTCTCTTTTAGTTTCATTAAAGAGTTTGAGAAGAATTAGTGTTAAATCTTCTCAAAATTTCTTCTAGAAGTTAGCTGCGAAAACATCAGGACCTGGGCATTTCTTCATTGACAAGTTTTTTGTTACATTCTCAATTTCTTTGGCTGATATTGAGTTATTCAGGAATTTTATATCTTCTTCATTCAGTTTTGGTAATTCATCTGTATCTAGCAATCTATCCATTTCTTCTGTATTTTCAATCGTATGAGAGTAATGGTTTTCAAAGTAGGTATTGATGATCTTGTGAATTTCTATAGGATCTGTAGCGATTTTAACTCTTTCATTTCTTATTGCATATTTTTCAGTTTTTTCTTTCCTTTTTTGATAAAGTTGGCTAGGGGTTTATCTATTTTTTTTTTTTTACTCTCCATCGCATTAATTTCCACCCTGACCTTTATAATTTCCTGTCTTCTTTGGGCTTTGGGTTTGACTTGTTCTTTTTCTAGAAGCTTGAGGAGCAGCATAAGATTGTTTATTTGTGCTCATTCTGTTTTCCTCAGGTGGGAATTCACTACTATAACTTTCTCTCAGGACTGCTTTTATCGTGTCTCATAGGTTCCTGGAAGTTGTTATCTATATTTTTGTTTGATTGTAAATAGTGTTTAGTTCCTACCTTGATTTAATCTGTGATCTATTGGTTGTTCAGGATGGTGTTATTTAATTTCCATGTGTTAATGAAATTTTTGTGATTTCTTTTGTCCTTAATTTCCAATTTCATTGCACTATGGTCTGATAGTATGCATGGGATAATTTCAATTCCTTTGGATTTACTTAAGCATGTTCTATGTGCTACCATATGGACTATTTTAGAGAACATCCCATGTGCAGCTGAGAAGAATGTGTATTCTGATGATTTGGATGGAGTACTCTGTAAAGGTCTCCTAAGTCCAAATGTTCCCAAGTTTGGTTAAGTTCTGTTATTTCTTTGCTCATTTTTTGCCTAGTTAATATATCTCTTTGTGAGAATGGGGTGTTAAAATCCTGTTATAATTGTGTTGCTGCTTATTTCATTTTTCATGTCTGTTAAAATTTGTCTTATATAGTTTGGTGCTCCTGTATTTGGTGCATAGATGTTTATGATTGTTATCTCTTCCTCTTGACGTTTCCCCTCACAAGTATGTAGTGACTTTCTTTATCTCTTTTGATTGTTCTTGGTTTGAAGTTCATATTGTCTGCAAACAGAATCGCTACACCCACTTTTTTCTGGGTTCATGTCATGTAGAGTATTGTTTTCCATCCTTTAATTTTCAGTCTATGAATTTCCTTTCAAGTCAAATGTCTTTTCTATAAACAGCATATAGTTGGATTTAGTTTCTTGATGCACTCTGACAGTCTGCTTCTTTTAATCAGTACATTGAGACCATTTACATTGATGGTTATAACTAATATGTATTAGGTTATCTTTGTCATGTTATTTTTCTGCTGTCAGATCCTTCCTTCCCTCTGTTTAATTGCTTGCTCTACTTGGTGGTTCATTTCTGTTTTCTTTTTTTAAGTTGTGGTCTCTTTTATATCTTCCCAGAATATCTTTTAGTACTCTTTGTTGTATTGGTTTTTCATTCATGAATTGCTTCAGTTCTTTATCATGGAAATATTTTATTTCTCCATTAAATTTGAAGAATAGTTTTGCAGGGTACAATTCAGTGCCTGAAATACTTTAGTCTAAGCTCTGCTTGACTTGATGGTTTGTGTTGAGAAATCTGCAGTGATTCTGATGGGCTTTTCTTTATAGATGATTTGTTTTTCTCTAACAGTTTTTAATATTCTGACCTTTTTTGAGTTTCTGAGATCTTGATTGCTATATGGGTGTAGATTTACTTTGGTGATGGTTAATTGGAGTTCTATATGCTTCACTTGTCTGTATGCCTGATTCTTTTTCCATACCTGGGAAATTTTCTGCTATTATTTCTGCAAATAGTCTTTTTATGTCATTTGTTTTGACACCTGCTGTTTCTTTTGGCGGTACTGGGGATCAAACCCAGGACCCTGCACTTGCTAGGCAGGCGCTTATTCCACTGAGCTATATCCCCAGCCCCGACACCTGCTGTTTTATTGATACTATTAATCTTACTTCGTTTCTTGTTGCTTCATCTTGCAGCTGTTGAATTGTTATTTCCTGGTTCCTTTTTATTTTTTAAGAGATTCTTCTTTTCACGTTTGTTACTGGCAATGCTGTCTTCAAGGTCTGAAAGTCTATCTTTACCTTCATTCAGAGGTTTTTCCAGCTTTCAATGGAAGTTTTAATTTCCTGGATATCTGTTTGAATCTGTTTCATGCATTCTAGTTGTTTTCTATATTGTTCACTCAAGGTTTCCATGAGTTGTCTATGCTTCTCTATTTTCTTGCCAATGTCTTCTTTGGATATGCTGAACAATTCTTTCATTATTGTTGTCATTTCTTTTTTTTAACATGAGAGATTATTTCTGATCTGATGTCTTCTATGGCCTAATGGAGTTGTTTCTTTACCTCAGTTGCTATCATTTCAGAAATTTCAGGTGTATGATTTCCATGCCCTTCTGTGTTGATGTCTCCTGGACTTGTTCCAGGACTGGTGTAGAAGTCCAAGATTGCATTTTTTCTCCTTTGCTTTGTCATTTTTGATGATGCAGAGGTTCTTTGAAGCTCAGCCTCCCTCCCACAATTGTGTGGGAATGGTGGTGCAAGGGTCTGAAGATTTGCAGTTCTCAGTGTAGCTCCTGTGCTGGTGTGTGGGGGCAAGGTAGGGTCCCAGATGCTCACAAAACTTTCTTGCATTCAGTTGGCTCAAAGTGTCCTTGGGAGAAGTGTGCTGTTACAGTTGATACATTGTGTCAACTTGGGGAGTCTGGAGGTTTGGCTGAGTAACTCAGCAGCTGTAGATCCTGGGGTGAAAAGGACATGCCCTTACCCTTCTGGGATGTTGTTTATTGTGTAATTTGGGAAGCTTTAAAGGTTAACTGTGTGATTCAGCAGGAAGCCAGGGTGCTTACTTTGTAAACATCCTGAGCCTGTGGAAGAGGAGGACATGGAGATTATGTGAGGTACACGCCCCCTGGGTGGGGGTAAACTGTTTACAATGTAGGGGAGAAAAGGAGGCTGCTTGCAGCCATTCCTCCCTTTGGCTGGTTGGTTTTGCTGTGCTCTGCTGCCCTGAACAGTTTGCCCTCTGTCATGTGCCAGTCTGCCTCTGAAGCAGCCAGGTATGGACTGAAACCTCCACAAACTGTAAGCTAAATAAACCTTTCCTTCCTTCATTTTGGGTGTTGGGTATTTTGTCTCAGCAACAAAAGAAAAGTAGCCAAGACATGCGGGGAAGGCTCACTGGAGTTCCTGAAGCTGTCTGGGGTTCAGCCCAGCTTCCACAAGGGTTGAGAGGATGCAGATCATGGTCACTGAGGCTTCTGATGTTGTCCAGGACCCAGCCTGGTTCACATTCTGGCAGAGGAGGAGTGAGGGTGGTGTAGTCGAGGCCACTGACTCTATCTGGGTTTCAGCTGGGCGCCCATGGGGATGTGGGTCATGCTGCAAGTGAGGCCCCAGGAGGTGTACAGGGCTCCACCTGCCTCACACACTAGTGGGGGAGGTGCAGGTAGCTTGCTGGGATTCCTGAAGATGTCTGGGGCTCAGTTCAGCACCCACAGACATCCTGGGGTTGCAGGGAGTTGTCACCAAGGCCCCAGGGGTGCTCAGGGCTCTACTTGCCTCTCAAGCTGGTCAGGGGGATGCAGTCATGGTTCACCAGGGTTCCTGAAGATGCCCAGGGTTTAGTACTAGGTGCGTGGGGACTCTATATCTATCTATCTATCTATCTATCTATCTATCTATCTATCTAATGTCTATCTTATCTATCTTATCTATCTGTCTGTCTGCCTTTTGCTTTTCCTTTCCTTCTTTTTTCACCACCCCCATAAACGTTTATTTTTCCTTTTGAAGTCTCTTCCCATGTAAAAATACCTATTATACATTTTGGATCACATTTACTCTTTCAGCTTCTCACACTAGGGAGACAATATGATGTTTACACCTCTGTATCTGGTTTATTTCACTTATGAGTATGATCTGAAGTTGCATCCATTTACCTATCAAAGTCTCCAGTTTATTTTTTATGGCTGAATAATACTCCACTATTTAAAAAGACCACATGTTTTTATCCATTCCTCACTTGATGGGCATTTAGGCTTTCTCTAAGATCTAGCTATTGCAAATTGTGTTGCTATAAACATGGTGCACATATGTCACTGTGGTTCTATGTTTTTAATTCTTCTGAGTATTTAATTCGCAGAAGAAGGGCTGGGGATATAGCTCAGTGGAATAAGTGCCTGCCTAGCAGGCGCAAGGTCCTGAGTTCGATCCCCAGTACTCCAAAAATAATAAAAAAATTCCCAGAAGAAGAATAGCTAGACCTCCAAGCCTAGTTTTCTGAGGAATCTTGGCACTTATTTCCTCAGTGGTTGTACCACTCTACACTCCTACAAACAGTGGAGAACTGCACCTTTCCCCCCACAGCCTCGCTAGCATTTGTTACTGTGTGATTTCTTGATAATAGGCATCCTTTCAAGAAAGAGATGGAATCTCAGTGTTATTTTAGTTTGTATCTCTCAAACAATCAGTGATGGTGAACATTTTTCATATATTTATTTGCTGTTTGTATTTCTTCATCTGAAAAGTGTGTATTCATCTTTGGTGTTTTTTCTTTTTTTTGGTACTGGGAACCAAACTCATGACCTCAGGCTTCCCAAGCAAGCACTTATGCCACTTAGCTATATCCCTAGCTTGTGTATTCATCTTTTTTTTTTTTTTTTTGGCGGTACTGGGGATCGAACTCAGGACCCTGCGCTTGCTAGGCAGGCGCTTATTCTACTGAGCTATATCCCCAGCCCATCTTGTGTATTCATCTTTGATGCCCATTTTTTGACTGGGCCTTTAAATTTGTGAGGTCTGATTTTTTCTTTAGCTTTTTATATGTTCTCAATAATAAGCTTTTGTCTGAAGAACATCTGGTAAACATTTTTCTCACATTGTGGGTTGTCTCTTCACTCTGTTAGTTGTTTCTCTTGCTGTGTGAAAGCTTTTTAATAAGATGAGATCCCAGTTGTTGATTCTTCGTGATAGTTCCTCTGCAATCAGGGTTTCATTTGTAAAGTCTTTGCCTACATCAATGTCTTCAACACTTTTACCTATTCTATCTTCCAGCTGATTTAATGTTTTTGTCTTACTATTTAGACCTTTGATCCATTTCAAATTTAGTTTAGTGCATGGTGAAAAATATGGGTCCAATATTAATCTTTGACCTGTGCAGAGCTAGTTTTTTCAACATCATTTATTACAGAGGCTATCTTTCCTCGAGTGTATGTGTTTGCCCCTTTTGTTGGATGTAAGGTGGCCAAATATGTCTTAAGTTCTTCCTGCATCTTCTAGTCTGTTACATTGGTTTTCATGTCTGCGTTTTTGCCAAGGTGACGCTATTTTTATCACAGCTTTATAGTACAATTTCAAGTCAGGGATTGTAATGCCCCTTGCCTTGCCTTTTTTGCCTAGAATTCCCTTTGCTATTCTAGGTCTCTTCTCGTTCCAAATGAACTTAAGGATTGTTTTCTCTAATTCTGTGAGATATGCTTTGGAGTTTTGATTAGAATTGCATTAAGTTTGTATGTCAGTTTTGGAAGTATGGCCATTTTCACTATATTGATTCTTCCTACCGTAAAAGAAGTGATATCATTCCATTTTCTGAAAATCACTTCAACCTCTTTTTCCACAGTAGTGTAGTTTTCAACATAGAGATCTTTCACAGCCTTCATTACATTGATTCCTATGTATTTCATTTTTGGATGCTATTGTGAAAGATATTGCTTCCCTAATCTTATTCTCAGTGAATTTGCTATCCGTCAATGGGAAGGCTATTGATTTTTGAGGATTCAGTTTGTATTCACTGATGCTACTGTATTTGCTCATTAAATCTAGCAGCTTTTTTTTAGTGGAGATTTTGGGCTTTTCTATGTAGAGCATTATGTCCTCCACAAATAATGATAATTTCACTTTTTCCTTTCCTATCATTATTTTTTATTTATTTCTTTGTCTAGTTACTCTTGCAAAAGTTTCCAAGACTATGTTGCGTAAGCATGGATATGGCAGACATCCTTGTCTTATTCCTGATTTTAGAGTGAAAATGTAGTCTTTGACCATTTACTAGGATGTCAGGTGTTGATTTCTCATACATTGCTTGTATGAGATAAATAAAGACTATTCAGATTTTCAGTAGGTTTTTAAAAATCATGCATGGGTGCTAGAGTTTGTCAAAAGCTTTTTCTGCATCTATTGAGATGATCATATGACTTTTGTCTTGGTTGTATTATAATGGTGTATTACATTTATTCATTTGCATATATTGAACCATCCCTGAATCACAGGGGTGAATCCCACTTGGTCATGGTATATATATATAATCTTCATGATTTTCTACATGGTGTTTGCTGATATCTTATTGAAGATTTTTCATATATGTTCATTAGGAAGATTGGTGTGTAGTTCTCTTTCTTGATTGGGTCCTCTGGGTTTGCTATGAGGGTAATGCTTGCTTCCAGGAATGAGTTAGGGAATATTGCTTCCTTTTCAATTTCATTAAAGAGTTTGAGAAGTATTGGTGTTGAATCTTCTAGTAGAATTCAGTAGTGAGTCCCTCAGGGCCTGGTCTTTTCTTCGTTGATAGGTTTTTAATTATATCCCCCATTTCACTGTTTGATATTGTTTTATTTAGGATTTGCATATCTTCTTGATTCAGCTTTGGTAATTGATATATATCTAGGAATCTGTCCATTTTTCTGCATTTTCCATATTATTAGAATATAAGTTTTCCAAGCAGATACAGATGATTTCTGAATTTCCACAGGGTCTGTAGTGATTTCATCTTTTTCATTCCTAATTGCATGGATTTGAGTATTTTCTTTCCTTGGTAAGATTAAATAAAGGTTTGTTGATTTTATTTAATGTTTCAATGAACCAACTCTTTGATTCATTGCTTCTTTATATAATTTTTTAGTCTCCAATATATTAATTTCTGCTCTGATCTTTATAATAAGGTTCAACATTAAGTTGCTTATTTGTGCTTGCTCTATTTGCCTGGTATGGGTATTCATTGCTATTAATTTTCCTCAGGATTGTTTTATTGTGTCTCAGAAGTCCTGGTATATTGTATTGCTGTTGTCATTTAATTGTAGAAAGTGCCAAATTTCTTCTTAAATTTCATCTGTGACCCATTGGTTGTTCAGAGGGTGCTATTTTATTTCCATGTGTTTATGAAGTTCTTACGGTTTCTCTTGCCACTGAGTTCCAATTTCACTGTAGTATAGCCTGATAATATGTATGGCATGACTTCAACTCCTTTGCATTTACGAAAGCATTTTCTATGGGTCTATTTTGGAGAATGTCCCATGTGAAACTAAGAAAAATGTGTATTCTGATCTTGGGTAGACACTCTGTAGGCATCTACTAAGCCTATTTGTTCAAAACTTTGGTTCAGTTCTATTATTTCATTAATTTTTAACTAGTTGACCTGTTTTTGTGACAGTGTGGTATTGAAATCCCCCAATACAGTTGAATTAGTGCTTATTTTATTTTTTTGTATCCATTAATATTGTTTTATACATCTGGGTGCACTGGTATTTTTTTTATATACTTATGATTGTTGTCTCTTCCTTTTGGATTGCTTCCTTTCAAGGATGTAGTGACCTTCTTTATCTCTCTGAAGCAGTCTTTACTTGAAATTCACTTTATCTGCAAGCAGAATAGCTACCTCTGCTTCTTTCTGAGTTCCTCTCACTTGGAGTATTGTTTCCCTTCCTTTGAATTTCAGTGTATGAATTTCTTTTTGAATTCAATGTGTTTCTTGTATGCAGCACATTGTTGAATCATGCTTCTTTATCCATTCTACCAGTCTATGTCTTTTGATTGGTGAATTGAGGGTATTGACATTGGTGGTTACAACAGATAGGTATTGACTTATCCTTGTCATGTTATTTTCTTGTTGTGGGTGCCCCCTCTTCTTTATTTTCCATCCCTCTATTTACTTGTTTGCCTTGCCTCGTGGATTACTTTGCTGCAGGTTATGGGGTTGTAGTCCTTCTTTTCGTGTTCTAGAACATCCTTCAAACCATTTTGAAGTGCTGGTTTAGTGGTCAAAATGTCCTCAGCTGTTCTTTGTCATGGAAGTATCTTATTTCTTCATTGGTTTTGAAAGATAGTTTTGCAGGGTTAAGCAGTCTGAGTTGAAGTTAGTTTTCCTTTAGAACCTGAAATACTTTACTCCAAAGTTTCCTCAACTTGAGGGTTTGTGTTGAGATACCATCTGTGATTCTGATGGGCTTTCCTGTATAGGTGATTTGTTTATTTTCCTTAACAGTTTTTAATATTGTATTCTCATGCTGAATTTCCAGAATCTTGACTATGATATACCTGGCTATAGATTTTTATGGTCGTGGCCAATTGGAGTTCTATATGCCTGAATTACTGTATGTGAAATTCTTTTTCTGTACTGGGAATGTTTCTGCCATGACATCTGTGAACAATTTTTTTATATCATTTGTGCTATCTCCTGCCTTCTCGTTGACTCCAGTTAATCTTAAGTCATTGTTCTTTGGATCATCTAGCAGCTGTTTTTTTGGTTTCTCATGGTTTCTTGCTATTTTAAAGAATTCTTTCTCCCTGTGAAGCCTGTCTTCTATATCTGAGATCCTGTCCTCACATTGGTTTAATTGGCTATAAATACTTTTCATGGATTTTGTATTCTCCTGGGTATCTGCTTGAATCTGCCTTATGGATTTCATTTCTTTTCTATGCTGAGCATTCATGGTTTCCATAATTTTCTTAAACTCCTCTATAGTCTTGGTTGTATTTGCTCTAGAATCACTATGCACGGCTTTTATTGTGGACACTATCTCTGCAGTGATCTGAGCGGTTATTTCTGATTTGATTTTTCTTCCAGGGCCTCATTCAATTGCTTTGCTGTTATCTGTTCCAAGAGGCCAGGTAAGTGGTGTTTAGATTGTCTCACATTATTGTTTCCTCGTTTTGCCTTTGATTATGTTTGGGGTTGCATCTTGTTTTTGTTTCTTGTCATTTTCTTTTTTTTTTTGTCTTTTTAAAATTTTAATTCTTGGATGATGTTTTAACAGCTCTTCAGAACAATTATGTCACTTTTACCTACGGTTGTGCTAATAACAATAACAAGAAACACAGCCTAAAATGTGGCAACTAAAATAACCATTAACTTGCCATCTTTAACTGTATGAACTCAATTTTTGTTTATATAAGAAAATCTAAAACAAAACAGAAAATTATATGCAATATGCAATTCGTTAGGATGTTCATTTTGCCCTCAAGGTTTAACATGTAAGATGGCTGAGGGAGAAAATAGAGAATTGTAAGAACAGGAAAACACTTGAAAGCTGGGGGACAAAGAGGGATAATGCAACCATTGGGAAACTGCTGAAGAAGATTGGAGGGGGAGAAAGAAGAATTAAATGAGGAACTGAACAGAACCACAACCCAAAAAAGATGAGACACCACCATGTTCACCCTTGTGTGAATTCAAATTCAAAGAATGAAAGAGAGAGAAAAGAAAGAAAATGACAAAGAAAAACAAAACAATAGAGGTACAAAACAGTAGAAGAAAAGCAAAAGTACAGTGATAACAAAAACACAAGAGAGTAGATGAAGACAAAAACAACAAAAACAAACATAACAACAACAAATATGTACTTGCCTGTTTTTCTCTGATGTCACTGGCAAACAAGGCAAGGAGATAGAATCCACAATTTGTGTTGATTTATCACAGAAATCCTGTGAGTCTGTGTAGGCAATTTGTAGCCATAAGTGTACCTTCCATATTCTTGAGCCCAGCTCGGAGCTGCTAGATGGAGCCAGCAGTCACTCTCAGTTTTGAATTCTATTGGTCTCTTTCCAAAATGATTCCCCAACAATTGCTCTCTCTTGTGAAATGGCCGAGCCCTTGGTACATATTGGTAGCTAGTGCAGGTCTTCACAGCAGCTACTGCAGCCTTTCATGGCAGCTAGTGGTGTCGTTCATGTCCACTGCTCCCCTCCACCACTGTGTCTCTCTGTGGAGGGCTCTGGGGTCATCAGCGATCCCTGTGTATTGGCAAGTTTGTACTCCTCCTCTTGCACAGTGTTGGCACCTCAGGGTGAAATCATCTTGGGTACCTCCTCCTTTTTCATTGAAGTTTCTCTCTTCATCCTTTATATGAGGTTCAAATTGTACTTCAGTTTCTTCCTGGGTCTGGAGGTGCTGATCTTCATCCTTCCTATATTTCCTGCATTGCTATATTCCATTGTCTGGATGGCAACACTTGAAGAGGTTGTTTATCTGTTGCTTAGCACTCCACCGTCTTCCCACCTGTCCCTCTCTTGTTGTCTTCAGGTTTTTAAAATTATACTTCAAAAATATTTTTAACAGGACTGGAGTTGTTGGTCAGCGGCATGTAGGTCAGATGTAGGTCAGTTCCCTGTCACAGCTGCCTGGGCTCCCAGGAGAACTCGCCCATCCTCCTTGCACCATGCAGAGCCTCTCCTCATGGAATTTGCAAGCAATCTCGCCTATCTCCTTCAGGCTCAGTTTTATGACCCTAGAATTAAACTTTAAGTCAGCTGATCTAGAGAACTGTTAGAATCAATACATTAAAATTTGTATACTACTTTAAAATCTGGCAAATGCATCCATCAAAATTTAGCCCAATATAGTGTTGTTCCTTCCTATCTGGTTTAGTAGACTAACAGTTCTTTACAAATACATTTTTTAAAACTTTGTGATGTAATTAGCAAAATCTTTCAATTTTTGTAGTATCTACGTTTTATAAACTTGGACAATTTTATACCTACCTTCCTTGAACATGCAGGGTTATGACTGTAATTATGGATCTATTTATAACAAAAGTTGGTAGGTGGAGTGCACAAGAAAATTAGCATCTCTTTGGAATGTAACTATCTCAGCTGAGATCACTACACAGTAAGGAGAGTAGTCTAAATTAAAAGGGTTAGTTTCTTCTGATGGGAAAGGCTCTGATTTGGAGATTCAAGATGCACCAGAATTTGTCTAA
Source organism: Dinomys branickii (assembly GCA_004027595.1). Classification (NCBI taxonomy): domain Eukaryota; kingdom Metazoa; phylum Chordata; class Mammalia; order Rodentia; family Dinomyidae; genus Dinomys; species Dinomys branickii. The sequence goes on along the minus strand of PVLD010024043.1, from coordinate 8,140 downwards.
CTGCCCCTATTCCAAGTCTCTTTCTTATTCATTACTCTTACCATTTCATGAATAATATCCATTGATTATGAATTCAACATTTGTAATTATTTTTCAACCTAAAAATCAGACATTTTATCTGATTTTTATCTACACTAACCCTGTTAAAAATCTTTTAAAATATTTTCTTTTAAAAATACTTTCTTTTAAAGACATATAAGGAAAAATCCTTTATTTATTTATTTATTTTGAAAGTAAAAGAATGAAAACATTAACAAACAGACAACCACTTAAAAGGTATCACAAGAATAATACAATCAAAACTGGATTACACACAAGGTAACAAAATTAACAATGCTTGTTGTATTACATATTGATAACTTCGAAGTGTATGCTCAGGAAAACAAAAACAGACATGCAAGACAGATCAAACAACTAATCATGAACTGTTCCTTACAATAAAGTGATATAAGTCAGTAGTACAACTATGTTAGCCATCCTGCACATACATACATACATACATAATTATCCCCTTCTTCCTTTTCTCCCTGCCCCCATCCCAGCTGCTCCCTACTTCCAAGCAATTTCCTTTCATTTCACAATGTTTATCATACATCCTAATTTATATTCACACTTTCAGGTTCCTACACCAGTGATACAGTGATACATGCTGCTTATGTATGCACATCTGATTTATTTCACTTATGAGTATGGTCTCTAGTTGTGACTGTTTACTTATAAACAAGATTGTCTTTCTTTATATCTGAGTAATATTCCATTATATAAAAATGCCATAGTTTTTTATCCAGTCCTCAGTGGATGGACATTTGGGTTGCTTCCACGATTTAGCTATTACAAATTGTGCTGCTATTAAACATGGGTGCACGTATATCACTGTGATATGATGTTTTCAGATCTTTTGGGAAAATGCCCAGAGGAGGAATAGCTGGGTTGAATGAGCCCTCTAGAAATAGTTTGCTGAGGAATCACCAAAATGATTTCCACAGGGGTTTCACCAATTTGCATTCTCGCAAGCAGTGCAGAAGAGTTTCTATTTCTCCACAGCCTAACCAACATTTGTTATTGGTTGATTTCTTAATGCTAGCCATTCTTACTGGGGTCAGATGAAATCTCAACGTTGTTTTAATTTGCATTTCTTGAATGACTAATGATGTTGAACATTTTCTCATGTATTTATTTGCCATTTGTATTTCTTTATCTGAAAAATGTGTATTCATCTCAGATGCCCATTTTAGGATTCGATCCTTGAATTTGGGGAAGTTGATGTTTTATATTTCTTTATATGTTCTATATAGAAGGCCTTTGTCTGAGGGACAGCCAGTTAAAATTTTTCCCAATTCGTGGGATTTTCTTTTTACTATGCTAGTGATCTCCTTAGATGTGCAAAATCTTTTCAGTAAGATGAGATCCCAGTTGTTGATTCTTTGAAGTATTTCCTGTGTGGTTTGGTCTTTGTTCATGAAGTCTCTGCCTACTCCTGTGTCTTCAAACTTTTTACCTACTTTCTCTTCCAATAGATTTAGTGTTTCTGTTTAAATGTTGAGATCTGTGATCCATTTTGACTTGAGTTTGGTGCATGGTGATAGACTTGGGATTATTTTCAGTCTTCAGCAAGTGGCAAGCCAGTTTTTCTAGTACCATTTATTAAAAAGGCTATCTTTCTTCCAGTGAGCTTGTTTGGCCCCTTTGTCAAAGATTAGGTGGCTGAGTGTTTTTGTGGCTGTGGCTGCATCTTCCATTCTGTTCCACTGATCCTCACATCTGTTTTTAGCCAGTACCATGTTGATTTTATTACAGTAGCTTTGTAGTATAATTTCAGGTCAGGGATTGTCATTCCACTTGATTTGTCTTTGTTGCCCGGGATTGCTTTTGCTATTCTGGGTTTCTTCTGGTTCCATGTGAAGTTTAGGCATGTTTTCTCTAGATCTGTGAGGTATGCTAACGGTATTCTAATGGGAATTGCATTGAATCTGTATAACAATTTTGATAGTATGGCTATTTTCACAATTTTGGTTCTTCCGATCATGAGCAAGGAATATTTTTCCATTTATTGAAATCCTCTTTGACCTCTTTTTTTCAGAGTACTGTAGTTTTCATTGAATAGATCTTTTACTTCTTTTGTTAGATTGATTCCTAAATATTTCAATTTCTTGGATGCTATTATGAAAGGTATGGTTTCCTTAGTTTTTCTCTTAGACTGTTGTTTGTGCATAGGAATGCTATTGATTTTTGAGTGTTGACTTTGTATCCAGCTACACTACTGAATTTGTCAATTAATTCAAGGACTCTTCTTGTGGAGTGTTTGTGGTCTTCCATGTAAAATATCATGTCATCTACAAATAATGATAGTTTCACTTCTTCCTTTCCTATGCTTATCCCTTTTATTTCTCTCTCTTGTCTAATTGCTCTGGCTAGTGCTTCCAGAAATATGTTGAATCAGAGTGTTGACAGTGCACATCCTTTTCTTTTCCTGATTTTAAAGTGAAAGCTTTTAGTTTTTGTGCATTTAATCTGATATTGGTTGTTGATTTGTCATAGATGGCTTCGATCAGATTGAAGTAAAGACCATGTATTCCTATTTTCTCTAGGGTTTTTAACATGAATGCATATTGGACTTTGTCAAAAGGTTTTTCTGCATCTATTGAGATGATCATGTGGTTTTTGTTTTTGGCTCTATTGATATGGTGTATTACATCAATTGATTTGATAATATTGAACCATCCCTGCATTCCTAGAATGAATCCAACCTGATTGTCATGTATAATTTTCTTGATGATTTGCTGCATTCCATTGGCTAGTATTTTATTGAGTATCTTTGCATCTATGTTCATTAGGGAGGTTGGTCTATAATTCTCTTTCTTGGTTGGGTCTTTCTCTCGTTTTGGTATCAGGAAAACATTTGCCTCGAGAAATGAGTTAGGAATTGCTTCCTTTTCAATTTTATTGAAGATTTTGAGAAGTGTTGGCATTAGATCTCCTCTGAATATTTTATAGAATTCTGCTGTGAATCTGTCAGGGCCTGGACTTTTCTTTGTCAGTAATTTTTCATTACATTTTCAATCTCATTTATTGATATTGGGTTGTTCAGGATTTTTATATCTTCCAGATGCAACTTGGGTAATTCGTACATATCTAGGAATCTGTCTATTTCTTCTCAGTTTTCTATCCTATGGGAGTAAAGATTTTCAGTTTAGGTATTAAATGATCTTTTGAATTTCTGTAGGATATGTAGTGATTTCATCCTTTTCATTCCTTATTGCATGAATTTGAGTTTTTGCCTTTCTTGTTTTTTTTTTTTTTTTTGGTGGTACTGGGGTTCGAACTCAGGATCCTGCGCTTGCTAGGCAGGTGCTTATTCCACTGAGCTATATCCCCAGCCCCTGCCTTTCTTGTTTTGATAAGGTTGCCTAGGGGTTTATCAGTTTTATGTATTCTTTCAAAGAACCAATTCTTTGATTCATTTATTTTTTGTAGTGTTTTCTTTTTCTCAATTGCATTAATTTCTGCCTTGATTTATAATCTCCTGTCTTTGAGTTTTGGGTTTGAGTTGCTCTTCTTTTTCTAAAAGTTTGCGGTGCAGCATTAGGTTATTTATTTGTTCTCTCTGTTTTCCTTATGGGTAATTTCACCACATAAATTTCCCTCTGAAAACTGCTTTAATTGCGACCCATAGATTCCAGTAGGTTGTATTTGCATTTTCATTTGTTTGTAGGTATTGTTAAATTTCTTCTTTAATTTGTTCTGTGACCCATTGGTTGTTCAGGAGGTTGTTGTCTAATTTCCAAGTGTTCATTGAGTTTTTGGAGTGCCTTTTGTCATTAATTTCCAATTTCATTGCACTGTGGTCAGATAATATGCACAGGATATTTTCTATTCTTTTACATTTAGGTAGGTATGCTCTATGAGCTAGAATATGGTATATTTTAGAGGATGCCCCATGTACAGCTGAAAAGAATGTGTATTCTGATGTTGTAGGGTGGAACACTCTGTATACATCTACTAAGTCCATTTGTTTGCAGATTTGTTTCAGGTCTGTTATTTCTTTGCTGATTTTTTATCTAGTTGACCTGTCTCTGTGTCAAAGGGGTATTTACATCCCCTATTACAATAGTGTTACTGATTATTTGTTTTTTCATGTCTGTTAAGATTTGACTTACATAGTTTGGTGCTCCAATACTTGGTGCATACATGTTTAGGATTATTATCTCTTCCTCTTGGAGTTTTTCCCTTACTAGTATATAGTGACCTTCTTTATCTCTTTTGATTGTTTTCAGTTTGAAGTTTACATTGCAAATATAATAGCTATGCCTGCTTTTTTCTGGGAACCTGCTGCATGGAGAATTGTTTTCCATCCTTTGACTTTCCGTGTATGGATTTCCTTTTGAATGAAATGTATTTCCTGTATACAGCATATTGTGAGATTTTGTTTCTTAATCCATTCTGACAGTCTGTTTCTTTTGACTGATGAATTGAGGCCATTTACATTAATGGGTATAACTGATATATGTTGGCTTATCCTTGTCATACTATTTACTTGCTCTTGGTTTCCTATTTTTGCCATGTTGAATTGCTTGTTCTGCTTGAGGATTCCTTTCTATTGTTATTCTTATGCTGGTGGTCTCTTTTTTCTCTGTCTGGAATATCTTTTAATACTTTTTGTAAGGTTGACTTGGCATTCATGAAGATCTTCAGTTGTTCTTTGTCATGGAAATATTTTATTTCTCCATTGAATTTGGAGGATAGTTTTGCAAGATACATCAGTCTGGGTTGGAAGCTGTTTTATCTCAGAACCTGTCATATCTCACTCCAAGCTCTTCTCAATTGTATGGTTTGTGTTGAGAAGTCTGCTGTGATTCTGATGGGCTTTCCTGTGTCTTTTCTCTAGCAGCTTTTAATATCCTGTTCTTTTGCTGGATATCTGAGTTCTTGATTATTATATGTCTGTATGTGGTTTCATTTTGGTTATGGCTAGTTCGTGTTTTATATGCCTCATTTACTGCACATCAGAATCTCTTTCCATATTTGGGAAATTTTCTGCTATTGTTTCTGCAAATATTCTTTTTATGTCATTTGTGTTGCCTCCTGATGTTTCATTGATTCCTATTACTCAGACATTATTTCTTTTTGCCTTGTCTTGCAGCTGTTGGATTGATTTCTCCTGGATCCTTGATGATTTTAAGAGATCCTTCCTTTCATCCTCCCTAGATATCCTGCTGTCTTCAAGATCCAAAATTCTATCTTCGGCTTCATTCAAGCAGTTTTGCAAGCTTTCAGTGGAAGCTTTGATTTCCTGGACATCTCTTTGAGTCTGTTTCATGTGTTCTAATTCCTTCCTAAATTTCTCATGTAACGTTTCCAACTGTTGCCTATGTTCATCTATTTTTTATCTGTTTCTTCTCTAGATGTACAGAGCATTACTTTCATTATTATTGTCATTTCATTTTTTGCCTGAGAGATTATTTCTGATCTGATCTCTTCTCTGGCCTGATAGAGTTGTTTCTTTACTTCAGATGCAATCATTTCAGAGATTTCAGGTGTGTGGCTTCCAAGTTCTCCTATGTCAATGTCTCCTGGACTTGTTCTGGGTGGAGCTGAGTTCTGAGACTGCATTTTGCTCCTCCATCTTGTCGTTTTGGATGTCAGATGAAAAGTGCTGAGCTACAAGCTACCCCAGAAGCTCACCAAAGGACTGTAGGGACCTGGATATCAAACTTATCCCAACATTGAGGTGCTGCTTCTCTGGGCTAATCTCCTTCTCTATCCCAAAGGTGCAGGGTAGAGAGCACATGCAGGCCTCACCCACCAAGAGATATTTCCACAGAGATGGTCCACTGAGGTGCTGTTTCCCCACTTCCCCAGGCTGAGCTCCTTCTCTGTCCCAAATGCCCAAGGGAGAGCCTTTATAAAAGCAGAATAAATTGCCTTTATTGTGGGTGTGGAGAAGACCACAGTAGGGATGAGAAGAGAGATGTGGAACTTCCAAGGGCCTGGCATGGGGTCAAGGGCTAAATATTCCCAGGCTGGATGTAGGGATTAGGAAGCAGAATGGCTGACATGGCAGAGCAGGGTTGGGTGGGAGTGCTGGAAATACAAACAGGATATTACAAAAAGGGATGTAGGAAGTCGTAATCTGACTCAGAGGAAAAAGTGTGGCACTTAGCATATGACCTCTAGTGGCCAACGACATATTGGCTTGGCACCACACTGACTAGGCAGGAATTATAGCAAGGCGACAAACCCATCATTCCAATCTTTTGGTTATAGGGGGTGACAACTTTTCTTAGACTGCTTCCTGCTGATTAGGGGCATTGATATGAGAAGGGACAAGGGGATAATGGGTGTTGCCTATGTGAATACCAGTGTTGGGGATGTCTAGAGAGCAATGAGTTCATTGGGCATGATTACCCAAAGCCTGGATTGAGTAAACGTAGACAAAAGTTTAAAATTCAAGGGCCCTACAAGTAAACAGGTTATTATCATAATTATAGGGCCCAGAAAAGAGGTAGCAAGAACAGTGCCTATGACCCATATGCATCATTTCACCAGTATCATGGTGTAGTGGGAGCGATAGTTTTTCAGTTCTGGGCATTTATGCTCAAGCCAGGTGCAAAGAGTTTTTACTTTGTCCATAATGATTTCAGATTCATTTACAAAGTAGCAACATTCTTCACCCAACACAGCACAGGTGCTTTCCTTATTGGCTTTTAGGATGTCAAGGGCACAGTGATTTTGGAGGGTCATCGCTGTGAGGCTATGAATTTGGTTTTGAAGTATGGCCTGTTTTATTAACTTTACTTTTTGTTTAGGAGAAAGATCAGCTATTTTGTCATTTATGCTGAGTATAGTTAGTCAAGGCCTTCAAATGTATCATATAACACTCTCTTTAGACAAGATCTGGTGGTTTTCAGTAACAGGAATCAAGCATATTTATTGTTGGCTTTTATCTGCATGGTTACATGGAGTTTTGTAGTCTCTAGGCAAGGATAAACCAATTTCTTGAAGAAACTAGTACAATTATGGCACATGTTTATACATCTTGGATACTTTTCTGTTGGATGCTTAAACTAAGTTAAAGTGAGGCCTGTATTAATTAAAATTCACTTCTTGCTATCTATCATGTTCACTTAAATCTCCTCAGGATTTACCCTGGAACCATGTATAGTGCTTCTCAGTTCTACTATCAGTGTCAGCCATCTGAATGACTCACATACCTTGTTGACCAAGTTGCTTTCTTTGAAAGCTTGGAAGACACTTTCTCTTGGTGACTCTCCTTAGTCACACTATACAGCATAGAATCATTTTTTCTCTGTGGTCCCACAATCTCCTTCATCACAAGATCAGGGACTCAATTGAGTTATATGATATTGAAGCAGAGGTTTGTTTATGTCCTCAGTCTTTTCAGACCTCAGAGGCCAAGGGCCAAATATTGGCTATCCTCTTAGCCCATCTATCTTTCTAATTTGATCTCCAAACCTCAGGTGCTGAACATCTGGAAGAGAAGATTGACATTATATTGTAATGGGAGCAGTGAACTTAATTATCAAAATTTTATCTGAGTATTGATCTAGAGAAAATATGCCTCAAATTCATCTGGAACCAGAAGAGATCCAGAATAGCAAAAGCAATCCTGGGCAATAAGGACAAGTCAGGTGGAATCACAATCTCTGACCTGAAATTATACTACAAAGCTACTGTAATAAAATCAACCTGGTACTGGCTAAAAAACAGACCTGAGGATCAATGGAACAGACTGGAAGATGCAACCATAAGGAAAAACCCACTCAGCTACCTAATATTTGACAAAGGGATCAACCAAACTCACTGGAAAAAAGAAGGCCTGTTTAATAAATGGTGCTGGAAAAACTGGCTTGCCTCTTGCGGAAAACTGAAAATAGACCCCAGTCTATCACCATGCACCAAACTCAGGTCAAAATGGATCACAGACCTCAACATTAAAACAGAAACTCTAAACCTATTGGAAGAGAAAGTAGGTAAAAATCTTGAAGACACAGGAGTAGGCAGAGAGTTCATGAACAAGAATGAAGCTGCAAGGGAAACACTTCAAAGAATCAATAATTGGGACCTCATCCTACTGAAAAGTTTTTGTACATCTAAAGAAATCACCAGCAAAGTAAAAAGA
>PVLD010024042.1:0-26236 GCA_004027595.1 Dinomys branickii | reverse complement strand
GTTTTGTTTTTTTTTTTTTTTTTTTTTTTTTTGCGGTACTGGGGATCGAACTCAGGACCCTGCACTTGCTAGGCAAGCGCTTATTCCACTGAGCTATATCCCCAGCCCCCAAGGGGTTTTGCATTTTCATCCAGGCTGGGCTTGAACTCGCTCTATACCCCAGGCCGGCCACACCCACCCACCCACACGCCCACATCCACCCACACACCCACACACACACCCACACACACATTCCGTGAGGACGCGGTGTGAGGGCAATGGTCTTCTGTGCAGGTGGGGCTGAAATGGGCGCCCCCTGGTGTTGTCTGCACAGACTGACACCTTTGAGCCCTCTGCCACAAATTCCGCTGCTGGATAACTGTGCCAGGAGACCACAGTCCTGCTCAAGAGTACCAGGTGTGTCTAGGAAGTGCAAGCAAAGCCACCAAACAGAAGGGCCAGGGGAGAGGGCCAGGAAAGAAGGGATGAGACTCTCATGGTCTCAGATTTGGGAGGACCGCAGTGTAGCCTGCCTGGGCTACATAGTGAGTTTGGAACCAACCTAAACTGCATAGCTAGCCCTTGTCGCAAACAAAAAAACAGAAAGGAGCGGGGACCTGTCCCATCGGGGTGGCAAAGGATTCCGCTCTTGAGGGTGTCCTGGGCCCTTCAGGGACTCCAGAGCATTGTATACTTTCTCCCCGAGAAAAGCTCCAGTCCCTAGTTCTGCAGATAAGTACAGGTCAGAATTGTTTGAGGGACATGCATGGAGTGAAGCCCCCTCCCTGACTGCAGTGGTTTCTTTGTCAGAGACCCTCCCAAACCCAAGGTGTTGCTGCCATTCCGGGAGGCTCTAGCAGCCCCAAACCCTACAGAATGGAAATTGTGGTTTCTTGGCTCAATGTCTTGATTTTCTGACAAGGAGCCCTCTTGTACCAATGTCTATGACTAGAAAGGGAGTAGAAGAGGGTTTATCTGCCCTGCCTAGGACAAGCCCCCAAGTTCAGGCCATTGCTAGGGAGGGGCCCCCATGCATACCTGCTGGGACTGGCAAATGTGGAGCTTTGGCACACTCTGGCCCTTACAGGGAGACACCACAGGCTGGACAGCGCACCTACATGCATCTGGATGGGGGCAGGGTCAGCCAGTGGGACTCTTAGATGCAACCAGGTCTCTGTGCCTGAGGGTCATGGCGCAACTGTGTCCACAGTGCTGGTTTAGGAACTTCAGGTGTGTGTCCCCATGGGGCCTATGTGGTCACTGCAGCCTTCTCCATCCGGACTTGGCCTAGGCCACTTGGGCAAGGGTTCTGAAATCTGTGCCCACCTCCTGACCACCCCGTTCTGCAATGGGAAGCTGAACCACAGTGGGGTGTGTTTTTCTTCATGATTCTCCAGCCCTTATGAATTTTTTATTTCTTTTTTATTTTGGTACTGGAAATTGAACTCAAACTTGCACTTACCAGGCAGGTGCTAGGCCACTGAGCTATATCCCCAGCCCCTATGAAAAATTTTCCTTCGTCATTTTTTTTTTAAGACAGGGTCTCGCGATGTAGCCCAGGCTGGCCTTGAACTCAGTGATCCCCTGCCTCAGTCTCCCAAGTGCTGGGATTCCAGAGAGGCGTGGAAGCTGCAGGAATGCTGAGAAAGAGACACAGGTGTGTCCTGTCACACTAGCTCTTCATACTAGATGGGAATGTGGAAGTGTGGGTGGGACCACTGTTTGGGGGTTTCCTACCTCCTGTAGGTGGAGGACTTCTCCCTAGGTGTGGGTTGGGCCCACTTCCTGCTCCCTGCCTGTTGCCCCCTTCAGCTGCCATCTCAACCCCAAGCCCTAGGGTGGAGCTGCAGGGAAACTTCTTGCTGGATGCCTAGAACCTCCCAGCAGCCCCCGGCCACTAACTGGGGCTGCAATCCCAGACCTGCATGTACCAGCCCTGCAGCTGGGCATGGTCTTAACTGCCCTGGCTGAGGTCAGAGCTCTTATGTCTCTGCTGTGGGTCTTGGTTGCAGCTGCAGTAAAGCCAGAACACCTGTGGCCCCCTCTGCCTTGAATGCTGACCCAAAGCCCTTCTCCCACATCAACTTTCTTTCTGCTTTGCAGGGGAGAAAACTGAACCCCAGAGAAACTGACTAAGGCACTGGGGAAGTGGCAGAGGTGGGATTTGAACCCAGATCTATGTGACTCTGAAGCTGAGGCAGGGCTCACACAGCTCTAGCCCTGGGTCCAGGATAAGGGACAAGGTACTGAGATACGTTTATGGAGCTATCAGAGTTTGATCGTTTCATACTCTGTGAAGTCCACCTGTAATCAATCAGTGCCAATGAAACACTTGTTCCACTTCCTACAGAGCTCTCAGGACTGGCTCTGCTGCCTTCTGTCCTCAAAGCTCTGGACATGAGACAGACTTAGAGTTTGATATGAAGGTTGCAGGGTCCAGTCCCTGCCCTTCGCTAGGGGATGGCTTTCATTGAGACTTTGTACTGGAAGTCACAGAGAAGCCCACACAAATTAGCTGAAAGGATGGATGCACCCAGTCCTCTATGCCTACCTGGTCTCTTTCTCTATCACAGGATTTCTCATCTGCAGCATTATTGCATTTGGAGCTTGGAGGTTTCTTTGCACTGAGGTGCTGTCCTGTGCTTGGTCTCTGCCCACTTGATGCCAGAGGTACCTTCTATGTTACGATGATCAAACAATTAGAAATATCTCCAGATACTGACAATTGTCTTGGGCATGGGGGGCAAGACTGATGCATTGAGAACCATTGCTTGACTGCTCATAGAATCCCATGGTGTGCACCCCATCTTCCTAGACTCACATCCCAGGATGGACCTAGGCACAGGTACAGGCTGTGCTGTACTAAGCACCCCTGTGGCCCCAGGGTAAGAAGTCGCTCATAGGACCAGCACAGACTGCATTTGGCCACGCAACGCCCCAGCCAGGGTCCCACCAGCCCTGCGGCTGGGAACTCTTATTCCTCCATCTAGGAAGAACATAATCACCTATCAAGAAATGGTTCTGTGCTGTAATCAATAGGATCATATTCTCTGAGTGCACACACCACACCCGCTCTAACAGTTGCTTTCTGTTGTTTGTTTGACAGAGGGTCCCCTATGTATTTCAAGCTGGCCTTAAACTCACAATTTATCATAGGTTGGCCTCAACCTCACAGTGACCCTTCTGCTTCAGCCTCCTGAGTGCTGGGATCACAGACATGTGCCACCACACTGGCACTTCTGTTGTATATTTAGGTTGTTTCTAATCTGTCACCATTTTGCATCAGGCTTCTATGGATTTGAAGGGGAGAATTGGGCCCTTAAGGACCCATTCTGTCTATGGAAGACTGTGCTGGACTTGGCCCTCACTCCTAACTTCCAGCTCTGACTCTCTCACCTTCACCGTTAGCTTTTGGGAGAAAGTACTCTGATGTGCTCTATGCCTCAGTTTCCCCACTGGCAGGCCTCAGCAGGCCCTCCTTACAGTTGCTGTCTTTCCCGGTCTCTGAATCTCCTTTAGGAGAGCAAGAGCCCCTCAGCCCAAGGTTGGTTAGGAAGTGAAAGGCTGATTCTCACTAGTGAGGGAGCCCAGGCAAATGGGAGTCTTCAGTGGAAAGGAGATCCCTGTATTTCCCTTCTGCACAGTTTCCTGGGGTCCCCTGTACCTTCCTGCAGGGAGTGACCAGGGGAGACTGGCATCAAGGGGCTGCCAACAGCACAGTTGAGAGAGACTGGTGGGGCAGGATGGTCTGATCTTGATTTTTCAAAGTTGGCACCCAATTTTTTGTTTTCTGTTTTGAGACAGGGCCTTGCTATGTCGTCCAGCTGAACTTCTGCCTCAGCCTCCTGAGAGCTGGGATCACAGACATGTGCCACCACACCTGGCTTCCACTTGTTGCTGTTTTCTTCTCCTCTTTTTAATGCCTGAATGCATCCTGGGATTGGATCCTGTCTTGATTTGGCTGTGCAACTGTCATACTCTAAGTCTGTGGATTCAGGGCTGAACAGCCAAACAGTAAGACACAGGGATTCCTGGGAGAGCTGGAGAGTCCTCCTTGTGGCACACGGGGGTCTGGCATAAAGGGGTACACAGATGTCCTGGCCCAAGCTCAGGGCCTAGGTCTGTTGCTCAAATTTCTTGGCCAATGGTGTTTTGCAACACTGGCCAACCTTGCTCTCTGGCTGAGGAAAGCAGCAGCCCCCTGCAGGAAGGTGCCAGCCCTCGTGTCGCCAGCAGCCCTTGGGCAAGGTGAGCAAAGAGTCTAAAAGGGGAGGGGAGTGCGGTGGGTCACAGCGGGCACAATGGCAGGGGCCTGGAGGGTACTTCTCCTGGTGTTGGGCTTGGCAGGGGTGTCCTGTGTGCGCCGACCCCGGCTGAGATATGAGGACATTGTGAACAGGGCCTTGAAGTTTTACAACGATGGGCAGCCGGGGAGGCCCCTCTTCCGGCTGCTGGAAGCCATCCCGCCTCCTCGGCTGGTGAGTATCTGGGGCTCAGGCTTGGAAGCGGGCAGCAGGGAAGCAGGTGCTGCCAGCTTTGCACCTGTGAGGGTGACGGGCAGGAGAGAGCCTGGCACAGGCACAAAGTGCTTGGTAACATTAGCCACCATTATAAGTTCACAGCGAGACTGTCACAGTAGTGTTTCTCAGTCGGGTGTGGTGGTGCACATCTGTCATCTCAGCACCGGGGAGGCTGAGGCAGGAGGAGCATCATGAGTTTGAGACCAGATTGGGCTTCATAGTGAGTTCAAGGCCAGTCTGAACTACATAGTGAGACCCTGCCTCAAAATAAAACAAAATATAAAGTTCTTCCACTTGAAGATAAAACAAGATTGTAATCTCAGCCTGCAGCTGCCTGGCTGGAAAATATGGGTCTTCATCCAAATATGGAGATCCAGCCTTTGTTGGGCCCTGGGCTTGAGGGACTATAAGAGCTGTGCCAGGGACAGCAAGGAACTGGCCGGGTCCCACTAATCCTTTGCTGTTCCCAGCCCCCTGCCCCACATTCCCTCTCTGGGCAGCAGCACTCGCAGGGATTCCCTGTTCACAGTGAGGCCGTGGAGGGACAAAGGCAGGAGGGCTGAGCCTGCAGTCTGGCTTCTTTCTGAAGACCCAGCTCCTCCTGTCAGCTCAGGCAGACTGAGGAGCTCCTGGCCCTGGTGGGAAGCGTAGATGGGCCCGCAGCTCCTGGTGTGTCTGTGAGAGGGAGGTGGTAACGGACTCTGTCGCTTCTCTAGAACTCCACCAACAGGGTCCCGCTGAACTTCAGGATTAAAGAGACAGTGTGCATCTCCAACCCGGAGAGACAGCAGCAGCCCGAAAACTGCGCCTTCCGGGAGGGTGGGGTGAGTTATCTCCAGCTCCCCACGAGGCCACTGAGATGCCCCCCTTACAGCCTCCACTCCATCACTGGGCCACCTCCCCAGAGGTTTGAATGTGAATGCCTCTTTTTTTTTTTTTTTTTTTTTTTTTGCGGTACTGGGGATTGAACTCAGGACCCTGCGCTTGCTAGGCAAGTGCTTATTCCACTGAGCTATATCCCCAGCCCCCCTGTGAATGCCTCTTGCAAAATCAGATTTTCCTTATTGTTTTTTTCCCCATAAATTATCATAAATCTTTATTATAAAAGTAACACAGTTAAAAAAAATCTGGAGACAGACAGCCCTGAAAACAAGACAAAAAACTTAAAGAATAACCAATAAAAAGGGCAGAGAGTGTAGCTTAGTGCCCTGGGTTTAAACTCCAGGATCCTCCTCCCCCAATCAGAAAACAGTTTTTTGTTTTGTTCTGTGCTGGGCTCTGGCTTGCACCTTGGGTCCAAGGCCAGGCAGGCCGTGGGTGGCTGCGCCCAGCTCCTGTCCCCGTCCCTGCAGGAGGAGCGCGTCTGCACTGGCCAGTTTGCCAGGGTGGGGGTGTTTCGGAGTCTGACTGTCAGCTGTAACCGGGACTGTGGGCGCCCCAGCCAGGTAAGCCCGGGTCCCCTCCCACGCCCCACCTGCAGGACATCCAGTGGGAAATGGAGGGAGGCACAGGGGGTCGGTGGCCCTGGAAGGCGGCCCTGGAGCCAGGAGGGGCCCTAACCATCTATCCTGGCCCTACAGCTTCCCAGGGTACCTGAGGCTGCTGACACTGCGCAGGTCGCTGAGGCCACTGAGGCCGCTGAGGCCACTGAGGAACCTGAGACCCAGGAAGCCGCTGAGGCCCCAGAGACCCCTGAGGCTGCTGAGGCCCGTGAGACCCAAGAAGTTGCTGAGGCCCCTGAGGCAAAGCCCCCGGAGGCCAAGGCCACGGTGCCACCCTTTGTCAGGAACCTGTACGAGAACGCCAAGTATGACATCATCTCCAACATCCTGAGAAACTTCTAGGGCCAGAAGGGAGAGGAGCCTGCGTCTAGCCTGGGCTGTAGCACCTCCTATCCTGTACTGCCCAGGGACCCCTTTATAGTGACCCCTAAGCTTAAGCCCACTTTTGCATACCTGCTCCCCTCCACCTGGTCTGCCTACCCTTCTGGTGTCTGTAAATCCTGTTTCTCCTGCAAGGCACAGTGGGAAAGTCACCTCCTCCAGGAAGCCCCCCTGCTTTCCCAGAGCAGAAGTGTCCTTTGGGTCCATTCAGTCCTCACACTGCGTGGTGTCACTGCTGTGTCCCAGCCAGCATCTACCCGCAGTGGTTCCACCAGCTGCAGCCACACCCTGGGAGGGCAGTTCCTTCGTGCAAGACCCTGAGCACCTCTGCCCGGTCACTGTGGCAGCCACATGCCCCTTCATGTGTCCAGAAACCTTGAGAATCACAGGAAGGTTGAATAAAATGTCCTAGCAGTAAATGTCCGAATGTGGATTGAGCACTGGAGGACAGGGTGGCTGAACGTGAGGCGAGGCGACCAATGAGGCAGGGCCCCAGGTCAGGCCAGGAGCCACAGAAAGGACCTGAAGCCAGGCAGGGGAGCCCACGTGGTGGTGTAGCCTGTTTCAGCCTCCTCAGCTGTCTTTAGTTCCTTTGGCACCTTTATCACGGGGAGCCCCCCCTTGGGACTGCCTCCAGGACATATCCCTGTGGACACCCAAAGTGTGTCCCACACCCAGTCCCTTCCTGTAGCCCAGTGGCATCAGCCCCGGCAACTTCATCTACCCCAAAACCTGATGCCGTCCTCAGCACCTCGCCCTCTTCACACGTTGGTCCCCAGCAAAGCTCTGGTTCAGGTCTCTGATGTGTCCCCAGCCCAAGACCAAAGCTGGAACGCTCAGTGCAGAAGGTCTCAGCTTGGGAAATAACCGGGGCGGAAACTCCACACCCCAGGGCTGAGGCGCAGAACCCCTTGAAGAAGTGGGTTTTTCAGTATGGGCATGGGGAGGAAGGTCAAGTATCACTTCCTGCACAGTCCCTTAGCTCTGCAAGCTGTTATGCGCCATCTACAGCTTTGGGGGACAGAATCAAGGGTCAAGGAAGCTGGCTCCATCTCCAGCTCAGCTCCCTCTCAAGCCCTGGGGGGCGCTCAGTGCTGGGGGAGAGGAAGGAAAGGAGTTGTTCCCTGGGCTAAGCAGGGTGAGCGGAGACCTCAGACTTTCTTCCTCATGGCAGGAAATGATGGTCCGGCTCAAGAGGCCACTTCCTGCTTCCACAGCATGTGCATCCCATCCACACCACACCCTACTGCTCCTCACCTGACCCCACTACTCAAAGAGGGTGCTCCACACTCACCCAGGTCTTCTGAGGGCCTCAGGATCAGCCTTCCGGGCTGGACAGCTTGGGGCTGGCTGAGGGACCTCTCCCAAGAAGCTCAGCAGCCAACTGTGTTGGTCAGTACCCTGTTACATAGGGTCTGACCCAGCAGTCTGCAGGATCAGCCACCCAGCCCTGCTACCCCAGCTGCTGGGGCTGCTGACCCATGGACCACACTTTGAGTAGCAAGGCTTTAAAAACAATGAAATTCAGCCAGGCATGATGGTGCCCTCTGGAGGCTGAGGCAGGAGGATTTCCTGGGCAACTCAGTGACTTAGTGAGACTGTCTCAAAATAAAAAATAAAAAGGGCTGGGAGTGCAGCTCAGAACAAAGGCCCTAGGTTCACTCTCCAGTGCTGAAAAAGAAAAAAACAGAGCTTTGGCAGGTGTAGGGGAAACAGACAAAACCTTCCGGGTCTGGGTGACACGCAGATAGGCACAGGTAGACGGTTTGTGGGGGTACAGTGGAAAATGAAGACAACACACTGTGCTGACCAGGGTCACTGTGAGGGGCTTCGACAGAGGCAGCAGAACAGGCAGGAAATCCAGTGCAAGAGTGAAAGGGAGAGCCGGGGGTTTAGCTCCGTGACACAGTCCCTGCCTGCAAGTGTGAGGTCGACAGTTTGATTCCTGGCACCAAAAAACCCTGAAACAACAACAACAAAAAACCTGAAAGGGAGTGGGGTTTGATTTAGCAAAACCTGGCCACGAGGTGGAGCCTGGTATGTACCGTATGTGCTATGTGGAGAATTTAAAATGACAGAATGAGAATCTCAGGTCCTGAAACATCCAGTAAAGTTTATGTCAAATGCTTTAGCAGGACCCAAGGTTCACCTATTCAAGGGTGTGGTGTCCGACTCAGGACCCCTGGGCCCCAGCTCCCAGCTCCTGGGCTTTTGATGCTGACATCTGGCTTTCCCCTATTTTCGCAGGAATATTCCTTCTTGTCATGCATATTTGCATATATGGATCTATACAATGGGTGGTACTGGGGATTGAATCTAGGGCCTTCTCACTGAGCCACATCTCCAGCCCTTTTACAATTTCGACACAGTGTCTCACTAAGTTGCTAAACTGCCCACGGTGGCCTCAGCTTCAGCCTCCTAGTATACTGGGATTACAGGCATGTACCACCATGCCTGGCTTGTCCAGTATATTTTCACATTGAGTCACAGTAAAAATTACTTGCTTCTACTTTAAAAAAAAAAAATCAGAGGACTGGGCGTGGTGGTGCATGCCTTTAATCTCAGCCCTTGGGAGGCTGGAGGCAGGAGGATCATCTTGAGTTTTGAGGCCAGCCTGGGCCACATAAGTGAGTTCAAAGCCAGCCTGCTCTACATGTTGAGATCCTGTCTTAAAAAAAAAAAAAATCAGTAAGAGGCGAAAACTATTAGCAGTGTTCTCTTTATTTCTTTCTCTTTGGTTTAAAACAAATGACATGCGTTCTATAAATAAAGGATTTTCTGTGAAACAACAATGGGGGGTTCCTACCTAGTTACGTCTCAGGGTCAAGAGACTGGTCTTCAGTTCCCTCTGGCTGTGGTCTCAGGACCCCAGAAGAGAGCTCCGTGTCATTCATAGAGGCAAAGTCATAAGAACAGTGAACAGCGGCACCCTCTGCTTGAGCTGGGCTGCCCCTGAGACCACGGTGCACAAGGTCCGTGGGTGATGTGTCATCTCATGCCTGTGGTCCCCAGTACTGAGGAGCCTCCACAGCCGCTGCACAGAGCAGTCCAGGAACCAGCCAGGATGTTTTTGAACACAAGGTTTGGGAAAATGTTCTTAGAGCCCAGATCAAAGCTCTGGCTTCATCCTTGGAAAAGCTGGCCTTGGGCTCAAGATGCCTCCCCTGCAGGAGGCAGGCCCAGGGAGGCCACCACAGGAACAGCAGGACACAGGAAAGCGCCCCACTGTCCCCGTAGTGAGAGAGAGCCAGTGCCTGAGACCCGCAAGGCCTGCTTGCTCGGGGCCCGGGGCCCGCTGACAATCCAGGCTGCTCGGTACTGCCTCAGTCACAAGGGAAGGACTCCCATTGAGAGGGTGAGTACTGCAGGCTTCTCTTAGCAGGAAACAGCTCCTCCTCCTCCTCCTTGCCTACCCCTGGAGGCAAACCAAGGGGGAGTCAGTAAACTTTCAGCTCTGAGGTTGCTGAGGCTTTAAATAAAAGCATCATTTTCAAGTGCTTGTAAGAGGCCCAGCTCCTCAGCTGCAAGTGACAAGGTCCTTCCCTTGGCCTCCACGGTGATCACTCACACACTGGTGAACCTGGTGGTCCTGGGGATGGGGAAGCAGTGCTGCCCTGTGCCCTTCTGAACAGGCTCCCAGCTGCTCAGAAAACAGGCAGGCAGCAAGGCATGGAAACCAGCCAGGCGGCGAGGGGGACCCTAAAGCCGTCTTGGACAAAAAGGAATTGTGTCCTCTCCAAGTCTCTACTGGAAGAATTTATAAAAGCAGGTTTTGGCAGCAGTTAAAGGACAGTTCCACTGCCCAGTGCAATGGTAACAAAGTGCCCCCATCCTGGGTCCTGCGGTGTGACATGCAGGTCCCATCGGGGATCAGGAAGGAGTGTGCAGTCTCTTCATGAGGTCATTTGCCAAGAATAGAGGAAGAAATATAAAATCTGTTCTTTGCAGCAGCAAAGGATTCTTTCAGCCTTAAGTTCTTTAGACCCTAAAGCCAGATTTGCTTGGAAGAAAAGGTCCACCTTGCTGGTTGGGCTGCCAAGGGCTGGCTGGGGGGATGTCAGGCCCCTGGAATTGGCGGGTGGACAGAGGGGTGGTGGATGGTGGGGTGGGCGAGGGCTGCCTCACCCAGGCGGTGGGAGGGGTGGACCTTGGTTGGGTTCTAGAGGTACAAACGGGCACTGTGCCTAGGAGCATCACAAGAGTAGGGTCCAGGAAGGACAGACGGGCAGAGTGAGTCTGGCTGGACATGCTGTTTCCTGCTGGTCCCAGAAGGCAGGAATGGAAGAGGGGGTGGGGGGGCTGAGCCTGTGCCCTGGTGGCAGTGGGAGGTTCACAGGGCATCTGGAGCTCCCGCCTGAGAGAGTGGCAGTTGTTCGGCCACCTCGCCGGCCTGCACTAAGAAAGTCCTCTGATGGCGGGTATGGAGACAAGCCGACAGCACCTTGCTGCAGGACCAGGCTCGGGGGCTCAGAGGGAATCCCAAGTGCTTCTCGAGGCCTCAAGACCCTGGGATCTGGATGTGGGAGCAGACATTGCCATTCTGTGTCTCATGGCTTTTCCACTGAAGTGTGTATTTGCCTTTAGTGTCCTTTGTTTTCTGCCTGGAAAAAAATATTTTTCTTCCCAGTTTAAATGTGTTATTTCTTCAGTTTCTTTCAAGTATTTATCTTCCCTTCTGTTTCTCCTGGACAAGATGGAAAGACCTTACTGAAATCCCAAAATTACACAAGGAAGACCAGGGTCCTCCCTGCTTACCCAGAGGCGAGGCCAGAACCCTCATTCTGTGCCCCATGATAGGAGCTGCTGCTGTGGCAGCCGCACCAGCACAGCCAGAACAGCTGGGGCACATCCTTTCTTTCCAGCTGCACCCCACAATGTCCCACACGCTGGGCCCTGCGACCTCCCCGAGGCTGCTGGTGTGCGACGGGTGGGAGCCGCGCTGGGCTGGAGCCTGCATGGCGCTGTGTGAACCAGGGAAGCAGTTCCCTGTCCCTGGCTATGGGCTCCGAGGGGCTTCTGTCCCAGGCTGTGCCTCAGGTCACAAGGGCAGCACAGGGAGGAGGACGTAAGCATCTGGAGAAGCCGTCCCTCTGGAGAGCTTGCGTTTCACCCCGTCTTCTGGTCCCCCACCTCTCCTGGGCGGGGTTTGTCCCCGGACAGAAGTGCCTAGGTTTGTACCAGATCCCGACCCCACTGCATCCCACCCTTGGCCTTAGATAGTCAGGAGAGGGATGCAGCCCACGCCGACCCCTCCCTCGTGGCACGCCATGGGGGCCATGAACGTCCAGCGGTCTGTCTCAGGGTCATACATCTCCACGGAGCTCAGGTTCGACTGTCCGTCATAGCCCCCCACTGCGTAGAGGCGCCCGCAGCTGGCCACGAGGGAGACCCGGCTGCGGCGTGTGTGCATGGGGACGATAAGGCACCACTGGTCTGCCACAGAGCTGTACACCTCGGCAATGCTCAGGAAGCCGGAGCCATCGTAGCCCCCGCACACGAACATTTTGCTGCCCAGGGAGGCGGCACCATGCCGGCAGCGCTTGTTGAGCAGGCCAGCAGCCGGGTGCCAGGTGGCCGTGTGGTGGTTGTAGTGCTCCACCTGCAGCAAGGAGAGGCATGGGTATGGACATCAGAGTCAGGGTCACAGCCTGGCCCTGGGGTGACCCTGTGGGGCTCTGCATGGGGCTCACAGATGTCAGACTGGGGGAGGCCTGGGGTGAAGAGTTCTGCCAGTGTGTGTTCGGCTCTGATGCACTAGGGCAGGAGGTCACCCAGGTGCCCCAAGGAAACAGACAAGGGTTTGCCAAGCAGGAACTGCAAGGAAATGGCAGAGCTGGGCTGGAGCGTGGTCTCCTGGGACTGTCCAGAGTGCTTACTCCACAGTACCGAGTGACTACGGAACCACTACTACATGGCCCCTGAACAAATAAAATGCAAAGCAAAGCTAGACATGCAATTTCAGCCAGGTGTGGTGGTGCACACCTATAATCCCAGCACTCAGAGGCTGAGGCAGCAGCACCACTGTGAGTTCAAGGCCAGCCTAGGTTCCACAGTGAGCTGAATACCAGCCTGAACTACATAGTGAGACTCTTGAGATTAAAAAAAAAAAAAACAGCAAACAAACAAATTGCCTATTTGACAAACAAAATGCAATTTCAAATAACAGTGTCCAGAAGAACACCAGGGTGTGCAAATTGACCATGGAGCTTACAGTGGGCAAGAGTTTCAGGACTGAGGAGCGAGGTGGGCAGGAGCAATGACCCCACCTCTTCCAAAAGTTAGGAACTGCAGAGGACACAGTACACAGCCCGCCACCTCCCGGGTGGAGGAGATGCCCTTTGCCCACACTCACGCTGCTGAAGATCTGTAGGCCATCGTGGCCACCCGACACATAGATCCTGCCCTCGAAGATCGTGACGCCAGCGGCACTGCGGTTTGCACTCATTGGAGTCACCACTGTCCACCTTCGGGGAAGAGTCAACACAGGAAGGGGTGTGATAGTCAGTGTCCCTGTCCTCAAGACAGCAGGGCAGGGCTTGGCAAGCTGCACTGCGGCCCTCGTGCCCTGGACCACCTCCCCGCCTCTCCCGCCATGGTCTGGCTTCTCTGCCCAGCTCCTTGGGCACTCAGAGCGGGCCCCTCTCAAACTCAGCAGCTCTCCTACAGGCCCGCTCTCGCCTGTTCTTCCTGGTCTTGTCACCTGGCTGCTTCTCGTTCATTCTCAACTTTCTATGGTCCCCAAGTCCCGGATGGTTTGCCCCAGTCACGACTTCATCTTGTCTTCATTACAAATGCCAGCTCTGACCTCACCCAGACCATGCACCACCTGCTTACAGCCGCATCGGCTGTATGACCACTGCTGCGCTGCCAGGAACCCAGTTCTCACAGTGCGCTTCTTACTCGATGGTCCTCCCGGGCTTCCCTGTACCACGCAGTACTCCAACGCTGCTTCCTTCCACACTGTGCTCCAACCCACCAGACCCGGGCTCCACCCCCCATTCCAAGCCCCTCTCTCTGCTGTCCCCATGATGGGTCTCACTTCGGAAAACAGCCCTGCCCGTCTGCCCCTGTGCCCAACCCGGGAAAGAGGACAATTCCCCACCCTGGGCCAAGAACTCAGGGCCTGGGCTACCAGGGTAGGGTGAGCGCCCAGCACCACTGGCCCTGAGACACTGGGTGTTACCCAGTCAGCCTCTGACACCGAGCTTGCTGCCCACCACGTCCTATGAAGATTAAGTGATCGAGTATTGGCTTCAAAGCATCAGAGAAGCCCACTCAATTCCTTTCTTACATTTTGTTACATAAGATGAGGCTCAAATGGTAAAATGAAAATTCAGGCTAAACTTATCAAGGTTTCCCAAAATGACTGTCTACAAAAGTCATCCCACATCAGGTGCTGGGTGTTATTTAAAACACAAGGTTAAGCAGGGTTCTCCACAGCACAGCTTCCCCGGGCCCTCGAGACGTTACTACACGTTTAGGGAAGACCAGGATGCTGGTGGGCCAGACAACACTTCCTACGTTTCTCTCCTCCAGATCACGTCCTACCGGCCTGGAAACATGCTGTTCATCTACTTCCTGTCCCCTCTGGCCTGCACTTCCATCAAAATGGGCTGATTCACATGAGACGTATAAACCATTAAAAAAACCTCTCCTGAGTTCCTATGTAAACATTTTTTGTTGTTGTTTTAGTTTTTCTTTTGGGGGGGAGCAGTGTAGCCCAGGCTGGCCTTGAACTCGGGGTGATTGTCCTGCCTCAGCTTCCCAAGTGCTAGGATTTCAGGTATGTGCCACCACACCTGGCACTGACATTTGTTTTCAAAACGTATTTAATCATTTATTCATTTAACCCAGGGTTAACAAACACCTATTATTACATGTAAGTAAGACATTCTCTACCCACATAAGAACCTGCAGCTCTAAGCTGGCCGTGCTTGGGATGAGCTTGGCCCTGGAAGCTGCCCTTACTTGTCTGTCTCAGGCGAGTAGGTCTCCACGGAGTTGAGGGAGGAGCTGCCGTCATAGCCCCCACAGACGTAGATCTGCCCATCTAGTACGACGGTCCCCATGGCACTGAAACAGACAGAGCCGTCATCCCAGGTGGGCCTCCGACTTCGGGAAGCAGCCCTCTGTGAGGAACTAGCTGGTGGACCAGCTCCTCTCACAACAGACTGAACTCTCAGGAATGGGCCTAGATAAAGTGTACCATGGAGGCAGCAGAAGCCACTCTGTGGTTCCTCTTGGCCCTGCTGCTCGGGGCTGGCTGGCTCCCTCCCCACCTCCCAGCTCCAAGGGTCTAGTTCACCTTCAAGGCCCAGGTGGCATTCCTCTCTCACCTCCTGCTCCCCAAACCTCTCAGCAGGATTCATTCTCTCGACCCCACACTCCCAGAGTGGTTGCTGTGTAATAGTACTGGTCATATCATCTGCTCGCTGGATTTTCAGCTGCTACTCACACAGCCTATGCTACCCAGGAATGGCACCCATGTTCTGGTCCTGTCACACCTTTGCAAGAGGGGGTGGGTTTCTTGGAAGACCTCCACTCTGCCTGTGGAGGTTGCTGGCCTCAACAGTGACGTCTGTGGTGCCTTCCAGCTCTGTCTGCTGCTGGCCCTGGCTTTTCCCCATCGGGTGGCTATGAAGGTTAGCAGAGGTGTCTTTGCTGCCTGCATAGCCCATGGCCAGTGTTAGTGGGTGAAGCTGCACATGCTAAATGTGTGAGATGTTCTGTGTTCACTATTCTCACCTCACCTGTGAGGAAGGGGCAGCTGCCACCATCACGATGCAAACCAGTCACTGGCTTGGGGGCTGGGGACTGTGTGCTCATCTCACGCTGCCTGGGGGAGGCACACCTCGGGTGCAGGTGGCAGCAGCCCAACTCCCTTGCCCCTCCTGTGCCACGCTCTCTAGGATCAAAGACCTGGGAGCCTAGAGTAATCAAATGAACCTCTGTTCTCTACAAAGCCTTAGCAGAAATCACAGACCGATGCCAAGCTGCTCAATTCACTGTTGGCAAATCTGATACTGGAGAAGACTAAAAATCCATCTGGCTGTCTCACAAACAGGAAAATAAAGCACACCAGAGTGACTGCACCCCCTCAAGTGCACACAGTAAATCAAACAAGTCCACACAGCATAAATTTTGGATATACTCTAGCCAGCTGGAAAGCGGGGAGGAACCTGTCATAGGCCAAGCCTGTGGGAATGTGACAGATACACTGGTCAGTTGACACTCTGCTAGGAAAGGCCAAGGTGGGGCTGTGGACAGAGCTCAGGGCTACAGCATCTACCTAGACTCAGACTCAAAACAAACACAAACATGTAGTCATAATACGGGCGCTCAGCAGTGCTGTGAGAATGAACTGAGACATGCACAGTACTGTAGGGGACTGGTAACAGTGCAGAGGGAAGGGGATGCACCAAGCAGTGTGGACTGGAGCTTCGGGGCCAGACAGCTGCTAGGCCATGGCCTTGAAGATGGGAGGAGACAGGTAAAGGGTGGGAGAAGACCCGGGGGAGCATCCTGGGGAGGAGCAGAGCTCCAGCACAGGTGGTTCTGACTCCAGAAGAATGTACATGGACCCTCTGTGGATCTGCATTTGCTACTTGGGCAGGTCCCTCCTAGCTCATGGCCACACGCTCACATTGCTACACATGGAGTGTGTGTGTCAGGGTTGTTTGCATTTGTTGCAGAAAGGACTTTCCTGCTAGCTCTGCTTCTGCAACACATGTGCTGCTGCTAGCCCTCCTCCTCCTTCCCAGTTAAGTGATCTCACAAGCAGAGACCCTGGGGATTGTGGGCCGAACACTGAGACCACAGAACGTCAGAGTGCAAAGGCCACCGAAGAGCAACTGGTCCAGGGGTTTTCAAATTGCTCTGGGGACTGAGCCCAGTGCCTTCATGCTGAGCTACATTCCCAAGCCTTTCTATTTTTTATTTGGAGACAGTTTCACTAAGTTGAGGCCAGACGTGAAAGCCACCTTGTATTTCCTTTTACCACTAGAGAGGTGAAATTCTCCTTTGTTTTCAGGTTTCCATTTTCATCCCCGCCCCCTCTGAAATATTCCTGATGTTCCAGCCCAGTTTCTCTCCCTCCTCCAAACTGTGATGCATGTCTGTCACGCACAGCACAGGGCAGCTCTCACATCCCCACGCTGCTCAGAGGGCAAGGCAGCCTTTTACCTTCAGGCTGATACTGGCAGTGGTTGGCCTGGCTGTGGGACCCTCCCGGACCAAGGCTTGTGTCTGACTTTACTATACTCCCTGCTTGGCGAGCACGCTCTCCCTGGTGCTGTGTGTGTACATCCAGCCTGCACATGGCTTCCAGGATACCTTCTCTTGCTGTTCATGCTGCCCACTCGGGTCCACGTGTCTGTCTCCGGGTTGTAGGCCTCCACGGTGCTCAGCCGCCGCTGCCCGTCGTAGCCCCCGATGGCGTAGAGCAGCCCATTCACCACGGCCACGCCCACCCGGCTGCGGGCTGTCGTCATGGGATGGCACTTTGCCCAGCGGTTGGCGATGGGATCAAACACTTCCACCACATTCAGGGAATCACCTGCATAAAAATGTGCTACTCAAATTAAAACAAAGGAGACCATTTGTTTAGATCACAGCTAGTGGCAAGGACTACATGGGACATCTGACTTGGTGCTATTAGTGCTTCCCTCAGAATGACTCAGGGCACAAAGGCCCCAGTAAGGAATTTCATGGCTCTGTGACTTCCTTCAAGGGAAATCAGAATCAGACAGGAGGTGTTTACTTTTCTGATGGGGTAGTTTTGCTCTATAATCAGGCATCTCACCTGGCCCTGCTGCAGGAGGCACGCCCAGAGGGAATAGCATACGTCCCAACACCACCATTCACCTATTATTCAGCAGTTTTTTTTCGGTACCAGGAATCGAACTCAGGACCTTGCACTTGCCAGGCAGGTGCTTGTGCCACTGAGCTATATCCCTGGCCCACCCTTCACTTATTATTGAGGGACCCTAGCTATGGGGCTTTGTGTCCCATCCTGTTTCATTCCTGACATTTGCAGCAGAACAAAATTAAATGACCAGCATGGTTCTAGAACATACTCAGTAAAGGGCAATCAGCAGCAAGGAGTGGTAATTCTAACCCTACCCTACTACTCACCTCTTACCAACCTCATCTTAAACACAGAGCTGCTCAGGGCTGCCCACCAAGGGCCCAGGAGGGGGTGCCCATGGGATACCCCTGAAACCCTGACTGTAGGACACCAGAGGAGCCAACAGGGCGGACTGTGAAGCATGAAGGCAGATGCCCTTGGCACAGAACTGGGAGTCTGACTGTGCCTGTCTCGGGCTGAGTGTAGGGGGTGCAAGATACCTGCCGAGTTGAGGCCTCCCACGGCGTAGATCAGCCCAGCGATGGACGTGCAGCAGCGAGGCCGGGTTCTGAAGGCTGGGAGGTGGGGCCGCCGCTCAGGCATGAGGTGATAGTCCTTTGCTTCGTCCACCAGGTCCCTGGAAAAACATGCAGGATGCTAGGATGGGAGGCATCCTCTCCTCTTCGCCCATACCTGCACTTCAGAGCCAGGCTCCTCCGCCCCCCATGGCAAGGAAAACCTGGCAGGACAAGCTTTCGGGAAGGCCTGGTCTCAATGAACCCAGGTGATGCCAGGTATGGGTACTGAGACATGCTTGAAACTAGAGGGGCAGGATGCACAGGGTCCCTTTGCTGGTGTAACCGGAACGGTCTTCTGTGGGGCACAGAGCAGGCCTGGGTGTGCTGGGCCAGGGAGGCTTGGCAGGCTGGGTTCCTGTCATTCCTTGGACGTAAGCCTCCCCACAAAAGGCACTGGGGTGCACACCCTGCAGTCATCACCTCTCACCTCCTCTGTTCCCCTGATCTCCTTGCACCAGCTGCCCTCTGCGCCATGGCCCAGGATGTTTCTCTAAGAACTCTGTAAGCTACCCCTTGCCAACAGCATGCTCAGCACCGCCAGCCACACTGCCATAGGCTCCTGACATGCTCCTCCGCACCATCTGCCCTGGTGGTGATCCCAACCAGGGGTGAGGAAAGACGGGGAGCACTGGACGTGTGCAGAAACAATGCTGGCAAAGGAGAAAGAACTCTCACTATTGCGTGTGTGACAAGCAGTTTGGAGGACAGCATTCTTCTCTGCTGCTTTACATTGAGCACAGTGCTCCTACTGGACCAGCTGTCCTCCTCTGAGTAGGCTTGGTGCTGTCCTGTGCCAAGTTGCCATGATGTTTCCTAGGGTCCTGACTTGGTATTTACTGAGGGGTCCAGCAGCTCCAGGAAGTCCTATTCACACCAGAGCCAGCGGCCAGCGTGGACAGGGCCAGGTAGGCAGGACAGATGCTTGTCTACCACAAGCAGCTCTGTGGTAAGGATGTTAGAACACCCTCAATGCAGGGGAGAAACGCCCTGAGGGGAGGGTCTCATGCTGCACCTCTCTCTGCCCCTGATGGAAGACTTGGGCTCTCACTACTTTCTCTCCTGTTCTGGAGAGAGGGTCCCCAGTCCATGTGCCAAGAATGGGACAGACCACTCCCAATCTAGAATAGTGCCCAAGTCCACCGCCTAGGCCTTGGGCAGTGTGCCATGCCAGTCCACTCTGCTCACCTGCACTTGTGGCAGCAGCGTACCAGGTCATCCTGCTGTACTCGGTCAGACAGGAACTGGGGACGGCAGAGAGGCAGGCGGATGTTGGACAGCAGCTCCGGCAGGCAGGGCCCCCTCTGCTCCCGGTCGTATCGGACCCAGGCCAAGGCGGCTTCGAAGACCTGCCATGACAAAGAGGCGCTCTGGCAGCAGCTCACCCCACCGGAAGCCACTCCCCAGCCTCAGCTCCTTGCTTGTGCTTCCCTCCTGCACGTGTCCTGTGTGCATTGCTTTCGCTCGCTTCCCGCTGCTCTACCCCAGCCCCTCGAAACCCTCAACTCCAGCCAGGCTGGGCCTGTCCTGGGTTCCCACTGCCGCCCTCCTCTAGACATCTTTCCTAGCCTTTGCATCTGAAGTTGCTCTCCTTCCTTCATCTAAGTGGCTTGAGATCCATGTTCTTTTGGCGCTAGCCACAAGGATGTGTCCCTTGAAAGCCCCACTGCCCCCTTCATAGCTATGTCACTTAAGTGAATGTGAGCTGCCCTGGGTCATGCTAAGTGGCAGAAGAGCTGGGACACAATGCCTGACCTTGGGGTGAGGGATGGGGCTCTTCACTCAAGCTCTGTGCTGCTGAGCTTAAGGTCCACTTTTCTACTGGTCACTAGTACTCAGGGTTACGGACTCTTCTGGCGTTAAGGAAAGTAGCTGAGTTGGGGCCAACACCTACTGCTTGCCTCCTCGAGCTGAGGGCTCCTGCTGAAGCCTGGCTTCATGCAGGCTACCACTCTGTTTCAAGTGTTCTAAGTGGTTTGGCCAACCAAAGGCCAAGACTTCTAAAGTGACCAAGGCAGAGGCCCAGCAGCACCAATGTTCCCAGGGCCTATAGGGCCAGACCATGCTTCTCGGCCTACACTGCTGGCCCTCGGCAGCCTCTGCTCCAAGTCATACCTCCTCACTATTCTCTTAAGATAGCCCCGCAACACCTGTAAGACAACAGATGGCCGCTGGCCAAAGGCTGGCCCTCCGCTCCCCTCTGGCTACTACCAGCTGCGCTTGCTTCAGCTTTTCTCCCCCATGCCAAGATCTGTCTTCTCTGTTCTTAGAGGGCCCTAGGCTTGCCCAAAGCTAATGCTGCCAATAGCTTCACCCCGAGGACTTTACTGAGAGCTGTCCCTCCAACTGTCCAGCTCAGGAATCGCCCCTTTTCATCTCTGACACTGACCGCCACCTCCTTCTGAGCTCCCCACTTCGGGCCCCTGTCCTCATCTCTCCGCCAGCAGGGGTTCCCTGGGCTGTCGTAAGAGTGCCCTGGGTTCCCACGCCCAGCTCCTAGCTTCCTCAGTGAAATGCACCTGGAAAAGGAAGTCTAAGCTGATGAAGTCGGCGCTTTGCGTTCAGCTCCTCCGCCCCTGCACCTGCACCAGTATGTGGCTGGAGGAGAACACACCACAGATCAGGCCCGCTCCTTCGGAGTGTGACTACTGATCTGCTACCCACGCAGCCGTCTTGTCCGGAGCGCTGCCCATGTACTCTGCCCCAGAGGCCTGCTCGCTTATCCCTGCTGCTCTCACTCCCTGCTGAGAAGACAAAAGCCTCTCAGAAGAGAGCATCTGCTGGGCGTGGTGGTGCACGCCTGTAATTCCAGCACTCGGGAGGCTGAGGCAGGAGGATTGTTGTGAGTTTGAGACCAGCCTGGGCTACAAAGTGAGCTCAAGGCTAGCCTAAATTGCATAGTGAGACCCTGTCTCAAAAAGACAAAAAAAAGAGAGAGAGCATCAGTGAGACTCCAGCCCCTCACCAGGACTAGGCATGTGCACCTGGCTTTCCTCCTGCTGCATGGGTGTGGACGGCTTGAGCTCCTGTCCATGTACCCTTATGCCCTGGACCCTGTCTCTTCTCCCTTCAGAACCACCTGGCAACTGTCCTCCCTTGTCTCTTACACAACTAATTCCCCCCTCTCCTGGAAGGTCTCATTGGCAGTCAAGTACACCGTATGTCCCTCACCTTAATAAAAAGCCAAACTGCTCTGGACCGCATGCTCCCTTCCGCGACTGCCCCTGGTTCTGCTCTTCTTTAGAAAAAAGTTCCTTCAAAAGTTGTCTACTCTCGCTATTTCCAATTCATGGCAATATTATATCTAACAGGAGATATCAGAAGTAACCCAAACACATAAGAATAAGGGAGGTGGAGTTGATAAATAGACTATCTAGACTGTAAAATATAGAAGTTTTCATGAACAACTCATATAATAAAACTAACCTCACTATTCATAACAGCTGCATGCACACCGTGATCCTAACTGTTTAAAACTTAACAGAGGGCTGGGGATATAGCTCAGTGGAATAAGCGCTTGCCTAGCAAGCACAGGGTCCTGAGTTCGATCCCCAGTACCGCAAAAAAAAAAAAAAAAAAACAAAAACTTAACTTCACACTTATAATCCCAGCAGCACTCAGGAGGCTGAAGCAGGAGGACTGTTGCGAGTTCAAGGCCAGCCTGGGCTACAAGGTGAGTTCAATGCCAGCCTAAATGGCATAGCAAGACCCTGTCTCAAAAAATATACATACATATAAAACTCAACAGAAAACAATGGTGGGGAGAAGAGCATCCCTGTCACTGCTCTGGTCAGTCTGCACACCAACCTGTTCCTCTGACTTCACATTCAGCTCATCCCGGGACACAAGCTCCAGCACGTCCCCCGCCGGCAGGGCCAGGAACTCCTCCGACATGGATACCTCCACAAAGTGCTGGTGGATGAAGCTGTTGGCCGCGTCGTACAGCACAGCACACATCATCGTCTCGGCAAACTGGCGCACACCCAGGCAGTTTTTGGGGTGGAGCCTTTGGCGTAACAAAAAAATTAAAGGAGGTAAGAATGCTACCTCTGAGCATTCTCAGGACAGTTCTGGGTGGAGCTACAGAACAAAACAGGCTCATGTTTGTCCTCAGCTTTGTTGGCAACTCCTCATGACACCAAGGGTACCCACGCGGGGCTCAGCCTTTAAAAGTACCAAATTAAGGGAGTTTATCTGCAAAGCGTTTTGCGTCACAGGCCTGGTGCCCCATGAGTGAGGAGCCTTGGGAAGTCCTGTGATGTCCCCGTCAGGAGAGGACCAAGCGTGCTGGAAAACATGCCTACCACCTTGGCCGCTGCAGCCTCTGGCTGGTGTCCAGGGTATGATTCAACCCTGGTCACCAGGAAGGCACTGGGGTTGCAAAAGGAGTCTAAATCATGGGAGAAATGACTTCTCAGGTTTTGTTTTGGGTTTGGGCAGGGTATGTTTGTGGGGTGGGGGAATCTAACCCAGGGCCTTGCATATGAAAAGCAAGTGCTCTACCGAGGTGCATCTCCAGCTGAGAGATGACTAGGATGATTTCCCTGACATCAGGACCCTTACGGGCTTTCTCTTCTCTTAGGATGAAAGAGGTTCTATGGACCTAACTGCGCAGGTATCTGGAAACAGCAGCAGCACCTATCACTTATTTAGCGCCAGCAGGGATCAAATACTCCACAATCTTCTTTTGCCAGGATTGGGGATGGAACTTAGGGGCGCTCTACCACTAAGCCACGTTCTTGGCTCTTTCTATTTTTTATTTTTAAGACAGAGTTTTACTAAGTTAGCCAGGCTAGCCTTGAACTTGTGATCCTCCTGCCTCAGCTTCCCAAGTAGCTGGGATTACAGGTTATTCTCCAGAATCTTTTTAACAACCCTGCATATCGCTCTCACTTTATAGCTGGGAAACAGAGGCACAGGGCAACCAAGAAAATGCGCTCCCAGTCCCTGGGCTGAGACTGAACTTGGCCTCTTGCATACTTCCTATAGCACCAAGGTGGAATGGTTCTCGTAGTTCTCTTCAGGGCCAGAGTAATCCTGGTCCCACCCCTCCCTGGGCAACCTGAGTGGGTTCCTTCAGTTCTCCCAGGTGTCAGCCAGTTGTTTACCTGGAAAAAGATGATGATAGTGATCCACCTCCTCGGGCTATGGCCAGAGACTGAGGAAGGAGGATTGCTTGAGCCCAGGGCAACCCAGGGAGACCTGTCTCTAAAATTAAAGATGAAAAAAGAAGAAAGACTGTAGGCAGACACACTCAGCATGGCGCCTGCTACAAAGGTGACTACTGTTTTGATTTCTATTACAGCTGTTGTCCTCAATTCCAGATGAATGCACAAGGCTCTGGCATCCTGCTGACAGCAGCAGGCTGGGCAGGGGGATGGACCTTTTCTTACTCGGACTCTGTGATGATGAACTGCCCTCATTACAGTGATTCCCTTTTCTGTTCTTCCCTCAGGGTGACTTGAAGGTTACAGGCAAGAACACTGAGCAATAATCACCCATGAGTATCTGAGGCACCTATCATTCCTAATAGCTCCATCACACTGCTTTGGAAACTTATGTGATTCCCAAAGGCTGAAGAAAGAGTTGGGTGTGGCACGCAGCACAGCCAGGGGGAACCAGGCCCAGGGTCATCTTTCCGGAGGCACTTTTCTCCTAAAGCACTCACAGTGGCTGAACAAGACCTGATAGAGCACTTTACAAATCTAAGTAGCTACGAGGCCCAACCTTCCCTGGGTCCCACCGTTTGCTCTCCACCACACAGGATTCAAGGGCCAACCACTGGGAGAGGACAGAGACCAAAGATGAGGGCAAGAGTGATCCCGGCAGCTACAGGTGTTTCCTTCCACCTTCTCAGCTCAGCTTGGGACGCCTGTTCCTCATCCTCAGCCGGCTTGATAGGGTACTGAGCATGGAACACACCTTCACTGAGCTGAGTGACCACACTCAAGAGGATGGGCGCCGGGAAGCCTGTTTGGGGGCGCTGCTGGGGAGGGAAGCAGGAAGGAAAAGGCATCTAACAGGGAAATGGAGACCACATTGTTCATTAGCTGCTTCGCAATCCTCTTCCTTGCTGATGTTGCTCAGCTGTCTCAGTAAGGAGGCTGCACAAGATGTGACACTTACTGGAGGCAGGAAGCAGTGATTTGAAGCAAGCGAGCTGCCTTGCTTCAATGATGCATCTCATATTACAACCTACCTCTCTGACGGCAGGCGGCAGGCGGCAGGCGCAGCTCAGTACTGCGCCCAGCAGGCCCAGGGCACACAAGCCCCTGGGCTCCATCCCGAACACCATTAAAAACAAAACATATCAATGGAGCTCTGAGAGAAAAGTTTCAGAAAGGAACTCTAATGCTCACCTAAACCAAGGAGACTCAGGTATCTGGGAAAAAGATCACAAGACAAAAATACCAGCGGTAGCCTTGGGGAGAAAGCGGAGAATGGAAGCTCCCACTGGAGAAAAAAAAACAGGATACAGGCCATGCCTCTGGGGCCTGTGGTAGGGAAGATTCAGGAATGAAGTAGGGGCTTAAGCCTCTGAATGTGTTCTGTGTTACTGAATGAAAAATGCCATGAACATACTCAGGACACCAGGCTTTATATTTAAGTACTTGTTCCTAAAATATTACTGCGGCATGTAAAATCTACATTGTCCAGCACCTTTTGGAGCCTGAATCCAGCAAAAGTGGTGAACCCAAAGGTCCCTAGGGGGAGCTATTGCCCTCTGGTGAGGGTGTAATAGTGGAAGTATTGTCAGAAAGCCATTCTCCAAGTTCCACAGGAACAAAGGGAAGAAGTGGTCTGTCTGTGAACTCTTGAGGCATAAGCCTAGGTCCAGTAGTCCCATCCCTTACTTTTCTACTGTAAATTTGTACTTTCGCATTATAGCAGCTAGTTGTGTGTCTCAGTACCTTTCACTGACTTGGTATGATGTTTGGCAAGGAGTGTGCACCTGTGCAAAAGTGGTAACTGGGATTTAGACAGACCTTTATGAGCCAGCCAACTGGTCTTGTGTATGTTTAGTCGAACATCACAGAGGGTAGAATAGACCCACACCACTCCAGGATTTGTTTAAAAAAAAAAAGTTTTCTTTAGATTCTTCTGGTAGAAATAGCCCAATTCAGTACAATAGAACATGAAAAACCATATTTGCAAATTCTAGAGAAGGTCAAAAGTGAATTATCAGATTACTCACACAAGGATGATGAAGACGATCCATTATGGTAAAAAACATGCTTTCCTAACACAAGAGTGGTATAGGTATATGATGTGATGATAATGATAATGACTTTGACATTGGCCAGATGAGACAAAGTTCCTGTGACAGTGAAATGCACCAAGAACTGACTGATACAGACAGGGATTGCTGACCTCCTTGATTTAGATGACCAAAATACCAGCCAGGTGAGTACATATTTTACTAATTGACATGTTGCAAACTGGCAATACAACCAAACGGAAGATCCAATGTTAGAATTAGGTCCAGAAATAGAGGCTCTTGGCAGGGGTGAAATGTATTGGACAGAATGTAGCACTGCCATTCAATGTTAGAAACTGTAAGAGATAAAATGCTACAATACACTGTGAAAGGCTGAAATGCAAGTAAAACATTCTGTATATACCAGCAGCCATATTAAAAAATGTATTTATTATGACACCTCACTAGCTGAACTGAAAGCATTCATAGGCCTGCTGTACTTAGCACAGATTTCTCATGGTGATGACAGGAATGTGAAAGACTTCTGGCAAAGTAATGGATCAAAATATGACATAAAATTTATGCCCTTGTAGATGCAAAGACTTATTATGCTTTCAGGTTAGACATTTATCCTGGAATTCAGCCATCAGGCCCCTTATTCGTATAGTAATAAACTAAATCATGGTTGTGAAAAGACTTGTTGATCCCATCTCCCAAACTAATCAGCATGTGACATTTGACAATTGGTTTCTGGGTTTGCAATTGATGTTACATTTGCTAACAGAGCACAAACTGACCAGTGCAGGAGATGTATACAGGAACAAAGTAAAAATTCCAAACAAAATGTTGCAATTTCAAAACTGAGAATTGTACACTACAATCTTTGGATTTCAGAAAGCGATAATACTGGCCTCATATGCGGCAAAGAAAAGCAAACTGGTGCTGCTGTCAACATCTCAGCAGGATGGAAACACTGACAGGGAAACAGCAGCAGAAAGGAAGCCTAAGACGGAAACTCTCAATAACGAAACCGAATGGACATGGAGCAGATGTCAGTGAGTTAGTTATGCAGCAGCTATGATGTCACCTAAACACAAGCACTGCCAGTGATTGTGTTTTACTACATCCTAAACATGTGTGGCATAGTTTGATAATTTACAAAGAGAATAACAAGTGCAAAATACCACGGAGAAATGTTCTTAGAGGACTGGGACTGGAGCTCCTAAGAGATCATT
>PVLD010024041.1:0-26237 GCA_004027595.1 Dinomys branickii | reverse complement strand
AGTAACAGGAGTAATAGTAAGTATACTGTTTTCAGCCAAAGTGAGCTTCAAGGTAAAATAGTTGAACCAAAGAAAGACACTACACACTGGTTAAGGAAAGAATCCAACAGGAAGAAGGAACAATTATAAATACATATGTACCCCAAACACTGGTGCACTCATTTTCTTTTACTTTTTGAGGCAGGGTTTCACTATGCAGTTCAGGCTGGCCTTGAATTTACATCAGTCCTCCTGCCTCAGCCTCCATAGTGCTGGGATTACAGGCATGTGCCACCACACCCAGCAATTTTATAAAAAAATCTCTACTGGACATTCAAGATCAGATAAACATAGACACAATTATAGTCATTGGCTTCAAAATACCACTATCACAGACAGATAAACCAGACCAAAAACGAACAAAAACAACCAGAGTTGTACCACATTTTTAACAAAGGCCCTTTGATAACTACAACAACAGAACACACATTCTTCTCAGCAGCAGAAACTTTGTTGAAATTAGATCACATACTAGCCTATAAAGCACACTTAAGTAAATAAAAACAATAAAAGTGATTCTATGCATGCTTTTAGATCATATTGCAATGAAACTACAAATCAATGGCAAAATACACCAGAGAAACTATGCAAACACCTCCAAATTGAACAATACCCTCTTGAATAATCAGTGGGTCAGAGAGGAAATAAAGGAAGAAATTAGTCAATTCATAGAATCAAACAATAATGCCAGTACCAGAACCTGTAGGACAAGAAAGCAATCCCTAGAAGGAAGATTGCAGCTATAAATGCTCACATAAGAAAAACAGAGTGAGGTCAAATGAATAATCTAATGTTGCCCCTCAAGGTCCTAGAAAAATAAGAACAATCAAAATAGAAAGTTTGCATAAGTAAGGAAATTATCAAGATGAGAGCAGAAATTAATGAAATTGAAACTAAAAGGTTAATACAAAGAATCAATGCATTGAAAGCTAGTTCTTCAAAAGAATAAACAAAATAAGCAAACACTTAGCCAGTATGACCAAAATAGGAAAGAAAAGACACAAATCAATGTAATTGGTAATGAAAAAGGAGAAATCACAACAGATACCACTAAAATCCAGAAAATTATTATCAACTACTTAAATATCTGGAGACTCCAGAAGAAATGCATAGATTCTTAAATACAAACTACCAAAACTGAATGAAGAAGTTATAAAATCCTTGAACAATTCAATAGCAGGCCATAGAATTAAAGCAGTAATAAAAACCTGCCAAGAAAATCCCAGGATCTGACAGATTCACCACTGAATTCTAGAAGAACTTCATGGAAAATCTAATGCAAATATTCCTCAAACACTTTAATGAAATTGAAAGGGGAAGAGTACTGCCAAACTCATTCCTGGAAGCGAGCATTACCTTGATTCCAAAACCAGACAAGGATGTAACAACAGCAACAAAGCTACAGGCCAATTTCTTATTTTTAAAAAATTAGTACATGTTTGCAGTACTTGCATTTTACAGTCATCCTGGGTGTGGGTACTGTACCCAGTACCACTTGTTTCCTTTTTCAATCCCTTTCTTCTTCCCCTCCTCCTCCCTCCTATAATTCACCTTTCCCTATTTTCATTCTTGTTGATATTATTAATCTTAGCTCATGTTTATGACATATAATGTTTACATTCATTGAGGTTGTTTTCTTCCTGTACATGGCATATCTTTATTCTGTTTATTTGTTTCCCTACCCTCTCTCTCCTTACTCTTGTTCTCCTGAACTTCCCATTTGCAAATGATCCATCCCCTTGTCTCCTTCTATCAACCCTTTACTATGCTGTTTTTTGTACTTTGCTAATCTATTTAATGAACATAGATGCAAAGATTCTCAACAAGATACTGGCAAAGAGAATGTAACAAATCATTTAAAAGGTCATACATCAAAAAAGTCGTATATCATGACCAAGTAGGCTTCATCCCAGGGATGGAAGAATAGCTCAGTATAAGCAAATCAATTCATATAATACATCACATAAGTAGAAGCAAAGACAAAAATCATGTGATAATCTCAATAGATGCAGAAAAAGCCTTCAACAAAATATTATATCTGTTCATGATAAAAGCTCAGAAGGAAACAGGTACAGAAGTGCCTTATCTGAATCAGATAGAAGCAATTTATGATACACCTACTCCCAACATCATATTAAATGGGAAAAGCTGAAAATTTTTCCTCTAAAATCAGCAACAAGTCAAGGATGTCCACTATTGCCACACTTGTTCAGTATAATTTCCCAAACATCAGCTAGAGCAATCAGGCAAGAGAAAGAAATAAAAGGATACATATAAGAAAGGAAGTCAGATTACCATTAATTGGAGATGACATGATCCTTTACACAGAAGAGTCAAAAAATGTTATCAAGAGACTTCTAGAATTAATAACCAAATTCAGCAATGTAACAGGATACAAAATCACCACACAAAAATCAATAATGAACCCTCCAGGAAAGAAATTAAGAAAACAATACTATTTTTGATAGCATCAAGAAAAATTAAATAATTAGGAATTAACCTAACAAAAGGAAGTGAAAGACTTGTACAGTGGAAACTACAATACTCTGAAAAAGGAGATCAAAGAGGTCCTCACAAGTTGAAAAGCTGTCCTCTGTTCCTGGTTAGGCAGAACTAATATTGTCAAAATTATGATGCTTACAAAACTATTATAGAGATTCAATGCACTTGCTATCAAAATATCAACAGCATTCCTTGCAGAACTAGAAAAAAATCCTAAAATTCCTATGGAAACTGAAGAAACTCAGAATAGCATAAGTAATCCTCAGCAAAAAGAGCAAAGTAGGAAGCATCACAATTCTGCATTTCAAGTTACATTGCAAAGCCACTTTGTGAAAATAGTGTGGTACTGGCACAAGAGCAGACTGGTGAATCAACAGAACAGATGATATAGAAGCAACTCCAGGTGCAGTCAGTCATCTTATCTTTGGCAAAGTAGCTGAAAACATATCTGAAGGAAAGGTATCCTCCTCAGCAAATAGTGCTGGGAAAACTGGATATCCACGCAGAGAAGATTGAACCCAGACCCATATTTTTCACCATGTACTAAATTAAAATAAAAATGGATCAGAGATCTAAATATTAAAATAGACACACCTAGCTGGGCATAGTGGCTCATGCCTGTAACCTCAGCACCCAGGAAGTTGACAGAGGTAGATCATCGTGAGTCGCTTCTCTTTTTTTTTGTACTAGGAATCAAACTTGGGAACTCATGCTTGCCAAGCAGCCACTGTACCAGTGCCTGCTTAGCATGCACAAGTCCCTGAGTTCGATTCCCAGTACCACAAAAAAAAAAAAAAAACTTTTTTTTGAGACAGGGTATCATTGTACAGTTCAGGCTGGCCTTGAACTCACAGTGATCCTCCTGCCTCAGCCTCCTGAGTGCTAGGATTACAGGCATGCACAGCCATGCCCGGATCATCGGGAGTTTGAGGCCAGTCTGGCCAATATTTTGTTCAAGCCAGCCTAAGCTAGAAAATTAAGACTGTCTAAAAAAATTAAAAACACATGAAAAACCCCCCAAAACAAACACAAAACATTCAACCTCCTAGAAGACAATTTGTA
This sequence comes from Dinomys branickii, assembly GCA_004027595.1. NCBI lineage: Eukaryota > Metazoa > Chordata > Mammalia > Rodentia > Dinomyidae > Dinomys > Dinomys branickii. Next base: position 22,634 of record PVLD010024041.1, on the reverse strand, counting down.
AAACTCTTGAATATGTAGGCATAGGCATGAACTTTCTGAACAGAACCCCGATTATGTAAGAAATAATATCAAGAATCTACTAAATGGATTATATCCATTTAAAAGCTTCTGCATAGCAAAGGGAACCACCAATACAATGAAGAGATAACTTAGAATATGGGAAAATTTTTTTCCTTTTACCTCCTGGACAGAGGACTAATATCTAGACTATATAAAGAACTCAAAAATAGCTAGACTCCCCAAATAAAAGCTCCAAGTCAAAAGATGGGCAACTGAAATGAATATATACTTCTCAGCAGAAATACTAATAGCTAAACAATAAATAGAAATATTTTCAACATCTCTAACCATTAAAGAAAAGCAAATTATGATGTCCCTTACTTTGAACATATTTTTCTGTGTTTTTTCCTTTTTTGACTTTTATCCATACATGTTTGCAGTACACAATGATTACATTTATTGTAGGGAGTTGTTACACATCCATTACACATTTCAATTCTCTTTCTCCCTAGAAATTAAGTTCTTTATTGTTACTCGGAACATGGTCTGTTTGAATGAATATTTCTTGAGATTCTGAGAAGACTGTATGCTACTTAGTTATTTGATAAAGATTATGCAATATCCAATAAATCATCCTGAAGCATGATGCTGCTAATTTTAACTGTTCTATTACAATTTTTCTGCTGTTTTCAGCTATCAATTACTGTTGTTTTAAAATTTTTTTTAAAATTTCAAAAATAGTTGGAATCAATGATTTTTCTTTTCATGTTCATGTTTTTCCTCATGTAGTTTGATCCTCTACTGGAATATGTATCATGGATTGCTTTTTAGAGAACTGCCTTTTATATCATTATATGATCACTGTAATCATTATTTACCTTGAGATACAAGTTGAATAAGATGAAATTAATATTGTCTCTGCAGATTTTGTTGGAAAAGAAGAAATTCAAATCAGCCAGCCATGTAGTACATGCCTATAATCCCAGCATTTTGGAGGCTGAGGTAGAAGGATCGCCCTGAGTTCGAGGCCAGCCTGGGCTACATAGTGAGTTCAGCACCACCCTGAACTATATAGTGAGATCCTGTCTCAGAAAACAACAACAAAGGGGGAGGGAGGAAAAACTAAAAATGTGACTATGCAAATTAAACCACTCTGAGATTCTGTGTTACTCCAGAAAGAATGACCATAATAAGAAATGCTGGAGAGGGTAAGGGGAAAAAGAAACCCTTCAACATTGTTGGTAGGAATGTGAACTAGTACAACCACTACAAAAACCAGCATGGAGAGTCCTCAAAATACTAAGAATAGAAATTCCATCTGATCCAGTTATTTCCCATCTATATATAGTATCTTCCCTAAGGAGTTAAAGTCATCCTATTACAGTGATATGTGCATATGCATGCTTATAGAGGCACAATTCATAATAAATAACTAAGTATTGGAAGCAGCCTGTGTGCCCATAAACAGATGAATGGATAGAGCAAATGTGGTGTTTATACACCGGTGAGTACTACTCTGCCTTAAAGGGAATATATTTGAGGCATTTGTAGGGAAATTGATGCACCTTGCAACCATACTGGTAAGTCAAATAAATCAGACATACAAACTTAGATATGCATGATTTCTCTTACATGAGAAACCCAAAGTATAAATAAACTTAAAAGAAAAATAAAAGACAGATAATAGGAAATAGGTAGATAAATCTTTTGCAAATGGGAAGAGGACCAAGAGATGGAGAAGGGGAGGGAGAGGGAGGAATGGGATGTTTTATGTCCATGTAGCGAGCTCCCATTATGAATGTAATCATTACACATTGCAAACCTGGACTAATAAAAATAAATTTTTTAAAAAACTTAAGTGACATTTGTCCAAAAAGGAAAAAAATAAAATTCACGAATTTTACTGCACAACATTTTTAAATTCCTGCATGGCAAAATAATGACGAACAAAACATAACCATAAATAAGAAATTACAAATAAAAACTTAGAAGTGTTTTCAGCTACATGACAATGGGCCACTTTACTACTTTATGCATAGCTTGTAATCAAATGTTATTAAATAAAAGGAAGAAAAAAACAATGAAGAAAATGTAAAATACTCATCAGGGTACAAATAACCATAAATTAACAATCTCAGCTGTGGATGGTGGTGGATGTTGTAATTGCAGTTCTCCAGGAGTCTGAGCCAGGAGAACCGACAGTTCAATGCCAGCCTGGGCAATTTAGCAAGACCCTGTCTCAAAATAATTAATAAAAAGCACTGAGGGAGTAGCTCACTCTGAAGCACCTGTGTTCAGTCCATACTAGTGAATAAATAAATCAATACACTTTACTAGCATTAACAGAAATGCAAACAACAATCTTGGCTATGATATTCTATCTTGCAAAATGTCGAGAATTAGATGAAAATGTTGAAGGACATCTTGTGTTGCTGAGTGTGGGGTTAGGGAAATGACTACTAATGCACTGTTGGAGAAGTATATAGTGATGTGGCTCTCTGGACAATTTGATAAACCTGTTAAATTTTGAAATATGTGCAGCCACTGAGAAAGAAATTGTTTGAAATTTATACCGTACTCATAAAGTTTCACCAAGATTATTATATGTAAACATTTTATGATAGTAAAGAAGATGAAGAGGAGGAGGAATAAAAAGTTAAATCAACCAAGATACCTGAACATAGTCAAACTGACTATTTGAAATAAACGAATGCTTGATTATAAGTAAACAATGCAGGAGCCAAGTACTGTATCAGAGCTAAGCCCAAGGTTAACACTCAAAAAGCTGACTTTATCCTGAAAGAACTACAGTTGCATGAAATTTATGTCTTCTCTGCCCAGAAACTCAGAATCTCGAGTCAGCGGTAAAGTAAAATTGTAGGTTATTATACTTTCTTTCATTTTTATGCATGCTCTATATTTTATTTAGTGGATATATTTGATGATATTTGATAATAAAACTTATAAGTAGTATTTTCATCAGTATGTAAAGAACGTATCCATAGTTTCACCCATACAAAAGCATTTTTCCACATGTGCACAAGGTGGTAGCAAAAGCACATCTAGAACCATGGCAGTCGCTCGAGTTCCAAGAGTTTTAGGCCTGAAAGTGAGCACTGCTATCAATGGATGCGTTGGTTTTGGACGGGTTCCTTGCACAAATTATTTACTAGATTGTTATTGTTTCTCATAAAATAAGTGTATGTCACAGCCAAGTGTGGTGGCACATGCCTGTAGTCTTGGCACTCGGGAGGCAGAGGCAGGTGGATCGCTGTGAGTTTGAGGCCAGCATGGGCTACAAAGTAAACTGAAAGCCAGTCTGAACTGCATAGCAAGATCTGTCTCAAAGACAGGAAAAAAGTATATATTCATTGTAAACTCTGTATGTAGAAGAAAAACACAAGTCACCTACTGTGGCAATACTCATAAGGCCAATGTTGACAATCCGACATTGATCATCACACTTATAGATGGAAAGAGGAAGCTATACACTTTCGGAACAAAATGTACCTCATGTACAACTGTTTTCTAATCTACCTTTCACAAATCCACCTGGATCCTTCCCCTTAAATGCTTTTATCTGGTGATTTTTTATGTGGTGCAAGGTGATCATTCTGTGATTCACTGAAAGTTGTTTAGTTGATTAAAATTAGTGGGTTTTTTTTTTTTTTTTTGCTACCAGGAATTGAACTCAGGACCTTATACTTGCCAGGCAGGTATTTGTCCCTGGTCCAAGCTGACTAAAATTAGTGATTGAGGCTGTTTGTCCTCAAACTGACAAAGGATTTCTCATAGGCAAAATTTTCTGAGAAAATATTTCAATCACCAAATTAATCACCATCCAAATTTGATACATATCTTTCAAACTTTGATTCAGGTGTGTGTGTGTGTGTGTGTGTGTGTGGTAGTGGGGATTGAACCCAGCGCCCTCAGGCTGAGCTACACCTCCATCCCCTTAATTTTTCTTTGAGATAGGGTCTCAATAAATCATTAGATTGCCCAGGCTGGCCTTGAAATTGCGTGTCTCAGCCGCCTGATTTGCTGAGATGAGGAATTTTCTTTTGTCTTTTTGAGACAGGATCTCACTGTGCAGTTCAGTCTGGCCTTGAACTCACTATGTAGCCCAGGCTGGCCTTGAACTCACTGTAATCCTCCTGCCTCAGTGACCCTTGTGCTGGGATTACAGGGGTGCACCACCACGCCCGGCTAGAGATGATGAATTTTTAATCTGCAAGCATTGTGCATGCTTTCTACCCTTGATCTCAGACTGTAATTACAAAAGTAGGCTCCACAAGCAACACAGTACTGTACTGTTCTGAAGTTTTAAATTTTATACATAAATGTAATGACAACGACATTCTTTACTTGGCATAACATTATGATTGCATTTTTACAGTGTGGGTATAGAACTAGCTAATTTTAAATGATCTAAGACATAATTTACTAATATAATTTATAACATGATCTACTGATAAACCGGCTGTTTCCGATTACTGGCAATCAGGGCTCTCACGACAGGGTAGTTGCAGATGAGGACCTCTAGGCGGCGCAGCGAGACGATTGAGGAACCCACTGGGCCCTTTGGGTTCCTAGGAAAAGCGGGGCTGACTGACAAGGAGCCTTGGAGGTCTCCTGGATGCAGCCACATCGCACTCTGCAAGTTCTCCCGTTTACACTGAACTAGCAGGGAGGGAGCGGACCATTCCCTCTCGTCCTCGTCACAGCTGTGTGGTATAAATGCGGTTGTGGGCACCTTCAAAGTTATACATTGTGAAAACTGGTCGTGCGCATGCAGGAGATTGTGTGTAGATCCATATCTCTCACCATGGACTAAAATAAAATACAGATGGGTCCAAGATCTAAATATTAAAGCAGAAACACTTAATCTGCTGGGAGATTAAATAGGCACGGGCTTTCTGAACTGAACCCCAATTACACAAGAAATAACATCAGAAGTCAACAAATGGGAATATGTCAAATTAAAAAAGCATCTGAGTGGCACAGGAAGCAACAGAGTGAAAAAACAAACTGTAGTATGGACAATTACCAGCTATGCTTCAGACAAAGGACTACAACCTAGAATATATATATATATATATATATACACACACACACACACACACACACACAGAGAACTAAAAAAATTAGACCCTCTGAAATAGAAGATCCAAAAAAAAAAAAGAAAAGAAAGAAATAGAAGATCCAATCAAAAAGTAGGCAGCTAAAATAGATACTTTTCCGAAGTGCAAATGGCGAGTAAATACATAAAAAAATGTCCAATATCTTTGGCCACTACGGAAATGCGAACTAAAACAACACTATGAAGCCGGGTGTAGGGGTACACATCTGTAATGCCAGCACTGAGGAGGCTGAGGCAGGAGGATCATTGTCAGTTTGAGGCCAGCCTGGGCTACAAAGTGAGTTCAATCCCAGCCAGAAGTGTATAGTGAAACCCTGTCTCAAAAAAAGACAAAAACAAACAAAGAAAAAACCACTGTGAGTCCACCTTACTCCAGAAACGATGGCCATCATCAAGCGATCAAATAAATGCTGGCAAGGCTCCAAGGGCAAGGCAGGGGGAGCTCTCTACACTGTAGTGGGAATGTGTGCTAGTACAACCACCATGGCAATCAGGGTGGTGTTTCTTTAAAATCTATACATAGAAAATCCATTCAGCTCAATTTCCTTTCTAGGCACCTTCCTGGAAGAGTTCAAGGTGTTGTACCGCAGTGGCCCATGCGTGTCCGTGCTCACAGCAGCACGACTCATCAGAGCTAAACCTTGGAAGTGGCCTCTACATCCATCCACAGGTGAATGGATAAAGAAAATACGGTATTTCTACACAATGGAGTACCATTCTGTTATAAAAAATGATAAATTTGAGTCATTTATAGAAAAATGGCTGCATCTTAGGACCATAACGTTAAATGCAATGCATCAGACACACAAGCTTAAATATTTCATGGCTTCTCTTACATGAGAAACCCAAAGTATAAATAATTTAAGGAGCAAAATAAAAGGTGGATAGTAGGAAATAGGGAGATGGATGTGTTACAAAAAAGAATGGAACAAAGAGATAGGAGGGCGGATTGCAGGAGGGGAAGGAGACATCAAAAGAACTCATATGCATTACACATATGTATCAACTCCACATATTGAATACAGTTACGAGGTACTGCACCCTGATACTGAAAATTTTTTGAATGTTTTAGTTGATTGAAGTAAATCTCTCTTTGTCTTTTTTACATGGATTTGTCACTTTTTCCTATATTCTTGATGTAGACTGAGTCTCTACAATAAGCACATAGCCAGCAGAAACCCTGTAATTTAAGGAGAATTTAATCCCCAGGTCTGCATCTGAAAGGTCTGAGCCTGTTATGTGCAGTCTGAGAAGGCAATGGCGTACCAGGCTGGTAACAGTGATCTGTGCTTGGTGCTTCTAGTACAAAGTGGTGAGGAAAGTGCTGGGGGGGCAACTCTCTCTGGATCTCCAGGCTCCAGCTCTATCTGTGTGCCTAGAGCTAAGGGCTCTGGCCAGCCCTGTGCTAGCTGATTGCACAATCAGCAAGCACAGGGAGCTAGAGATAGTGACCTCCTGAAGATAAGGGCTATCTCTACCCAGAGGCATCCCACATCCTGAAGCTTTCTCCTTCTCCTTCAAGAGCCTCAGGCTCCCCTTCCAGTGTGAGAGACGCTGAGTCTGTCCCTTCTGCCCTGCAGGGGCTCAGCAGCATTCCAGGGAGTGAGTCTGTCTCTGGGGGTGGGGGCTTGGGGAGGATGAGCAGGTTACTAGCGGCCTGAGGAATGTTCTGGGTCCTGATTGAGAGTTCCTGTCCTGTGCTGCATTCCACATAGGGGCGGGTAAGCACCTGGCCCTCGGAATGACCTGTAGGAATTAGGGTATGGGACACCAACCCAGGAGAATGGGAAAGAGCCTGCATCTCTGTCTTAGGCTCTGGGTATTGGGTCAGGACGTGGACACGGGTCTGGGACCGGCCACCTCCTTAGCTGGCGAGAGGGCCCTGCTGCAGCCCCTCCACAGCTCCTGACATCACAGGTATGAGCACAGGCTAAGAAGTGAACTGTGCTAACAGGAGCTGGCTGGAGTGCACGGACACAGCCCTCTCCCAGCTCTTGTGATGAGGCCAGCAACACCCTGCTACCAAAGAGAATGGCAGATGGGGCTGGGGAAGAAGGGAGTGGGGAGATGGTGAGGGAGGGTACAGGTTTCAGTGATAGCACATGATGAGTCAGGTCTGAAGGTCTAATGTATAGCATGGTGACTTAAAGGTAAGCATACCATGCCATGTACTGGAAATGTACTGAGCGAGTCAATCCTAAGTGTTCTCACCACAGAATGAAAAGGACCTATATAAGGTGATCAGCATCCCATTAGCGCGACAGTGCTGCTTATTTCACAAGGTATACATTTATCAAATCCCTTAGTTGTACACCTTAAATATATACCATGAAATTATTTGCTAATTTTAAAAAACTTACTACAGAACCTTTTTTTAATTTGTATTTTTTGATCACAGAGAGCTGATTTAGAGGAGTAATGAGCTAGAGGTTTACAAAAGATCAAGTAGAGGTTAGCCTGTTTTACAAATGATAGGCAAAAAGCTCAGTAACTGAAGGGACAAATGTCACATTCCTGGTCTGTGAGCCCTTCAATTCCAAGCAGCCATTTAGAGACTGGGGCTCTATCTTGTGTTTCCTCTATCACCTCAGTGTTATGGTGCCTCTGTGTCTGGGTGGCAGCTACCCGGAAGAGAGAATATGCAAGTTTTACTGCTATGCTTCATCGCCCCCTGAGGTCTGTAGCCACCCCCATCCACAAGTGAGGCTACTAAAGTTATTCGGGGTGACAGCTCCCGGGCCCTGACACAAGATCTGGACCAATTTTCTCCTTGGTGACTCTTTATTGAATAGTCCTTTTTCAATGCACATTGGTACCCACTTGACCACACACTAATTTCTTAAACTATGTACTAATTTCAGTCAATTTTACCATTAATGTCTCTGCTTAGTAGTGTTTCAGTGATACACTTTTAAATTCTAACAACTTTAGAGTATGTTTTCATATCAAAGACAGTATTCCTTCCTCAACTTTCTCTTCTTTTTTCATGTTTCCTGACCTTTTTTTTTTTTTTTTTTTTTGCTTCCTTCTTTTTCTATACTAACTTTAAAATTGCTTATTATTGTGGTCAACCTGCTAGTATCACTTTGGAGATTTTGTAAAATGTGCAAGTGAATTTGAGGAAACATCTCAAGTTCTTCCACCTCTGCAATCTCCTTTCACTCTTGTAATAGTGTTTTAAGTTTTTAGAAAGTATTTAAAATTGACCTATTCTTAGCTCTTTTTTTTTTCTTGGTCTGTCCAAGACAGGGTCTCACTGTGCAGTTCAGGCTGGCCTTGAGCTCACTTTGTAGCCCAGGCTTGCCTTGAACTCTCGTTGGTCCTCCTGCCTCAGCTTTCCGAGTGCTGAGATTATAGGCATGCATCACCATGCTGGGCTTTTTAATTTTTTATATACTAATTTCTCTGGGTATATAATTTTAAATGATAGACTTCTCAGCTGTTGGGAAATACTGTTTCATGATTTTCCTAGGTGTCTTTGTTGTTATTGTTGTCACTGATATGATTCCTATTGTGATACTACTGCATTAGTATTTCCTTCATAGGCGATTCTTCCTGTTGCTTTTACAGTTTTCCCTTAACTTTTGCATTCTGAAACTTTAATGTGACATGTACAGTTCGGGTTTGTTTTTACTTATCCACTTTGAGAATTTATGTCTTTCATCAACTCCAAGGTATTCTTAGCTGCTATCTTTTTTTAATATGGCCACTTCCACATTTCTCTATTCTGTCCTTTGGAATTCACTAGACATATATTGAAACTTCTCATTATCCTTTATGTCCCTCAGCATTTCCTTTTTCCCACTTTTAAATCCCTCTGGGTATATTCATGGTCATTGTCTCCAGTCTATTTTTCCACTTCACAAATATTCTCTCTTTGGCTCTTTTTTTGGGGGGAAGAGGACCAGGAATTCAACTTATGACCTCAGGTTTGCCAGGCAAGCGCTTATGCCACTGAAGTATATCCCCAGCCCTTCTCTTTGGCTCTTTAGCCCACCCAAATATTGAGTTCTTTTCAATAATGTACTTTCTCTCCTAGGAGTTTTCTTTTATCTTTCTGGAATTTCTCAATATATTTTATTGTGGTACACTGTTGCTTTAGTTTATTATAGTTTCTATTTTTATATTCCCTCAGTATTGGCAATAGAATCCAGGATCTTCACACTGAGCTACATTCCCCAGACCTAAAAGCAAACAAACAAACAAACAAAAACACCTTTGAAACAGGGTCTCTAAGCTGCTAAGTTTCCTAGGCTGGGCTTTAACTTGTGATCCTCCTGCCTCAGCTTCCCAGAACACTGGGATCACAGGTGTGCACCACCACATTCAGTTTCCAACTTTTCTGTTTGTAAACAATGGAAGCCATTTGTTTGGTCTGCTGCTTCAAACGGTTTCACTCTCCTAATTTCTCAGGCTTCTAATCCTCATGGATGTTGGGTCTTGAGATCCTTCCCTATAGCAGCCAGTCATTTCTAGATCTTAGCAGGATAATTCTTCTTGGGGGACATGTGTGCCCTCAGTCAAGGAAGAGCCCTGTAGGGTAGATTGGCTTTGTTTCTCCATATATACTGAAGGCTGGACTGGGGCCAATTTGTCTTTAATTTCTCCATGGGATTTCCCTGCCCCAAGGATTGCACCCATTCTCACTCCACAACTTGTGGAAGAGACAGGAGATAGTTTTCTCTCAGTGTTGTTTCCGGCTCCTTCCCTGGGAGTGTCCACAAAAACAAGCTTCCTGATTCTTGCCTGAGAGGATGAGAAGTTTACCTTGTCCTCCCTCCCATGACAGAGGAAGCCTGCCCAAATCCTAGCTTGGGGGAGGGCTCAGCTTTAGTCTTTTATTTCTATGCTGGTATTAAAACCTCAGCTCCTAATAAGGAGTGTCTATGATCCAAGAAAGTGCTCTATCTTTCTAGTATCTGTGCATTTAATATTTGCACGTTATTTTACACTGCATGTCTGTGAGTTTGGAGAAATATGGGAGGCATGGGATGCATTACCTCAATCTGCCCAGTTGCCAAACCTGGAAGTTGAAGTCTGTTTCCAATTTTTCAATACCATATATAATGCTATGATGAATATCCTTGACCATTAATCTTTAAGCACATCTTTGGTTATTTTCTTTGGATAAGTGCCTAGAAATGGTCAAAGAGTATGAACATTTTTAAGGTGTTTGATACATACATACACATCTCAATGCTCCATTGCCAACCCCAAAGAATTCATCACTTTCCATTCCCTGAGAATTCCTGTTTTCCTGTGCCCTTGCCAACATTTGGGAGCTTAAAAAAATCACCATTTAGTTAGCTTTAAATATATATAATGTTAAAACAATACTTTTTAACATTTCTAACTGCATAGAAGAAGTGAAAAGCAGAATAAAATTTTGTGATATGTAAAAATCATACAAAATTCAAACTTCCACACTAACAAAGACAGTTTCATTGGAGCATAATCATATTTACTTGCGTACATATTATCTATGGCTGTTTTCCAACTGCAGTGGCAGAAATGCATAGCTGCCATGGAAACCCATGGCATACATAGAATAGTTACTATCTAACCATTTCCAGACAAAGTTTCCTAGCCAATAATTTGGATGAAAAAAGAAGATCACACAAATAAGTGGTGAGCTATCATACAATGGAATCCTTACCATCACTGAGACCAAATGAGCTACAGTTATGCTTGGTGACACGAACGAATCCCACAACCTAAAGAGGAAAAAAATGTAGCTAGATGCAGTAGATAGACTGCATGCATCCCTGTAGCTATATGCAATTCAGGCAGGAGTGACTTGTGCTGACAGAGATGAGGAGGGTGGTAATCCTTGGAGGAATAGGACAGTGACTGTTGGTCACAAGTAGTCCCAAAGCATGCCCTTCAACAAGAGAGAAAACAGACTCTACCTCTTCATAAGTGAAAAGCATGTGTGGCCCTCTTCAGCACACCCAGGACTTTCTCTAGGGTGAATGTTGAGGTGACTGGAACTTGATCCACTTCCTGAAGTCCCCAGTGTGCAAGGGCTTGAGCAGATAATGAAGATACTGCTCACCCTCTACTGTATTATGAGCAATTTCTGCCAAATCATAAATATAACACACTTATATTCCCATCACCCAAGCACCATTGCATTAATTCACTAGCAAATACCCAGAAAATTTAATAATTTGCAGAGGCAGTTTACAGAATAAATTGAATTGGAAATTGTTGGCTTTTCATCTAAAACAAGTAAATGCTACTATGTACTGTATGGAGCTGAAAATTCAAACAGACCAGCATGGAGACAGTGGTTACTGCTATTGCACTCTTGTCCAGACAGTTGCTTCTGAAATGTTAATGTGCATGGGTATCACCTGAGGATCTTGCTAAAAAGTAGGTTCTGATAGTGTGGGGTTGGACGTGTCCCAGACTCCCTGTTTCTGATGCAGATGTTCCTAGTGCTATTTTGTGGACTGCACAGGATGGGTGTTTAACTCTATTGTTGGGCACAATCAGACAAAAATGGGATTCAACCAATCAGAGCTCAGAAACTTCCAAAGCACACACTGGCTACAAAAAGGGCTATTTGGACCTTCTAGCAACATTTTCTTGCTAAACTGACATAGAGCTAAGCTAGTCCTTTACAAGGAGCATAGTTGGTTAGTGAAGAAGTAATTTATTCAGTTGACAATCAATCAAACGCATGGAAACAGGCACACAGAAGCAAATTTATAAATGGAAAACAATGTGACAAGGTCAGAAAATCAGATTCAGATTGTGCAAAAACAGAAACTCAAGCACCTTAGGAGGAATGTAGTTTGCATCATGTCAGATCTTATCTGCTTGCTTCAAGTAGGCTCTAGAGAGCAGAACCAGATTTCTAAGTTTGGGTGGAATTTATCTGTTAAACGAAATTTGCAATTTGGTCAGAGTTGATATAGGTCAGCAAAAATGGGTTTGTGATTTTTTTATATAAACATTAATGTGGAGCCCTCAAAAACATTGATTGTAGCCCTCAAGAATGTTGCATATATTTGTGTATGTGCATACATAAAACGAGTCATTCAATTTTACAAAATTGGGTCCATTTAAGTTATAATTTCATGTTTAAAATTGTTTTAATTTTTTTGGTACTGGGAATAGAACTCAGGATCTCACAGTTGCCTGGCAGGCTCTGCACCACTGAGCTGAATCCCCTGCCCTTAAGTTATAATTTCAAAGCCTAACTTTTCGTTAAGCTTATAAATTTGGCTTTGAAACTTATTCTTTTTTCTTCTTGCTTTCTGTTTTAAGTCTGGCAAATATCAACTGCTTTTAAGGGACCTTAACAAAACACTTGATCCTATATGCTTAACTAATTATATCAATTCAACATATTCAGGCATTTTAAAGTTCATTGATAACTGTTAGCATAACTGCACTTGCTTCCTTTTTTAATCACTTCAGTTGTCTCACTTAACAAATACATTCCCAAGTACACAAATAACTTTTTGAAATCTAACGAAGCAGATTTTCATAGTAGATCTGAAGTTCTCTTCAAATATCTGAATACTGTGTATAAAATGAGTTTTCATCTAAAATCATAACTTTAGATACTCAGCTATACACTTTACAGAGATCTCCAAAGTTTAGAAAATTTTTTTATACTTTACAAATGCATCATATATCAAATACAGTTGGCCTTCTATATCTGGATGTATTCAACTAACTGCTGATGCTTTTTAAAAATTGAGTTGGGCACAGTGATGCAGTCCTGTAACCCCAGCTACTTGGGAGGCTGAGGTAGTAAGATTGAAAGTTTGAGCCTAGCTGAGGCAACTCAGCGAGATTGTCCCAAAGTAAGAAATAAAAAGGACTGGAGATGTAGCTCAGTGCAAATGCTGAGTTTGACTGCCAGTACTGAAAAACAAATGTTTGCACTGAATATGTACAGAAATGTTTGTCATTCCCTAAATAATACGCTATAACAATCAGTTACATAGCATTTACATTGCATCAGACATTGTAAGCAATCTATAGATGATTTGAAGTATATGAGGCAATGTGCGTAGGTCATATGCAAGCAACACACATTATATATGGTACTTGAGTGCAGATTTGGTTATCCTGGGGTCCTGGAACTTGTGAATACCGAGGGAAAACTGTATGCAAAAATTCCTTCTGTATCCCAGATATGAAGCTTATAGTTTGAATTCTCTTAAAGGTTTTGTATTTTTCCTAAATCTGACTGGAGCTGAAAAATATACCCACCTTCGTTGCAGATGACCCTTACTATCCCCATTACTGAGCCTAGATACACACCCAAGCTTCAGGCCTGACTGACTAGATTTCTGTCAGTGCCTTAATAGGATTAATAATTGCTATGTCCATGACACCATAATTCATGAGAGGTGGTCCTGAGGCCCCTGGCCTTTCGTTTAAAGCTATATCCATTATTGATTCTCCTAGGTACACAAAGACATTTGTAGGGCTGCTGATAACATTGGTCACTTGATTGCATTTTTTGGTTCTTAAGATAAGTACTTTTCCCTCTAGCTGTAAAGACCTTTGCACTTAAAGGAATTCTAAGATAGATAAGTGTCCTTTCTATCTGCTAATAAAGACCTTTGGAATCCATGGAATCTTTTGAGAGCTTTGATCAGATTTAGGTTTTGGGGCAGGACTGCCTTAGAGATGGTGGTGTTTATTTTCTTGCCTAGAGGCACATCATATCTGGTGTTTTTCTTTTTGTGATGGCAGCAGAAACATCTATTTCTTTATATGCCAAGTAATATTGGATTTTGGACATCTCACATTCTTTTGTCTGATCTGTGGTAACTGATTTTAAGGTTATTTTAACAAGAACATGTGATGTAAATGATTAACTAGATCATACTTCATTTAACAAGTATATCTTGACTACCTGTTCTTCACAAAGTGGAGAATAAAACCTGCTCTTCTGCACCTTTGCTGCTTCTTGCCGAGAGTTTCTTAGCTTTAGTGCGGTTGACATCTGGGGCTGCTGACTTCTCATGGCATCCTCACACAATAGAAGAGTAAAGTGGTTTTCTGGTCCCATTCATGAAGGCTTTATCCTCAGGACTTTATCCCGCCAATGGCCTGAGTGAGGGTTAGGATTTCAACATACGAATGTTGGGGGATATGTATGTTTATTCCACAGCAGCTTTTGAGGAAAAAGTGTCCCTCAGGAAGTGATTCTTAAGGTCTACTCTAGTGCAGTAGTCTGCAAACATTTCTATAAACATTTTTTCTAAAGGTGTAGTGGAAATCAGACAAAGAGGAATGTGATACTTGATGCTTAATGTGTTATAGACATCAAAGCTATTTTTACATGTCTTATTGCATGGTCAATTGAAATTCACTTGTCACACATCCTCCCTTTCCTGGCAACTGGTACTCAGATCTACAGGCTTTAATTCCATTCAGGTTTGAATTCTGGCAAGACTATGTCATAGTGGTGTATTCAACAGAAACACACCATGTCTGGCTGTCTGTCTCTTTATACCATTAGCAATTGTTGATGCTCAAAATTGAGATCTAGTCAATCTTTAGACATTGTTGTCCTTCATTCTAATTCTAAGCCCAGCATTCCTTGAAGATTATCTGGAATCCTTCCACAAAGAGACACTTTTCCTCTGGGGGTTGGATAGCCAGGGGTCTGGGGTCAAACTGAACTTTGAGCAACATGTGGACATTTCTGGTTTGCATCTGGTCTTTGCCGGTTGTTGTCCTTTCCATTTGTGGAATACACCCATAGAGTCAAATGTACCATACCTGGGGTTCCTGGGTTAGGCAGGATTTCTAGGTATGGTCACAGGGACCATCTGTTTCTTGGGACTTCCTGGCACCAATTAGGACAGAGTTCTATACACTCTGATCCCCACTAAAGCAGGTTCAGGAGCCTGGGAACAAGTTCATTAGTTTCCCACAGCCACTATAGCAAAAGTGCCACATGCTGGTCAGCTTCAAACAACACATATTCACTCTCCCACAGACTCTAGGGCCTAGAAGTCTGGAACCAAGTTTTCCTACAGGGCTATTTACACTCTGAAAGCTCTGGGGAAGAATCTGTTCCATACCTTTTAAGCTTTGGTGTTCAGCCTCAATTCTTGGCCCTTCTTGGCTTTGTGGCTGCATTGCTCCAACCTCCCTCCATTTTCTCATAACCTTTTGTCTGTCTATCCCTTTCCTGTAAGGACACCGGTCATACTGTGGCAAAGATCACCCCACTCTAGGGTGACTTCTACAAAGATCTAATTTCCAAACAGAGCCACATCCACAAGAACCAGGGATTAGACAAGAACATATTTCTTTTTTAAGGGGAGGGGTGGGATTCAACTCCAAAACCCTGGGAGCCCAGGGAGTGATGACCATGAACATTTTTCCTTCTAGTAGTTTCATGGTCATCTTGGAGAAGTAACTAGGCTGGTAAAAAAAAAAGGCTGGGGCAGCAAGTGACTTGATTTGTAGGGACAAGCCTGTTTTCCTCAAAACAATCTCCTCTGCTTATTGAAAATTGTTATTTGAAATTTTCAAAGGACAAAATGACCAAATATCAAAGGGCTGGCTACTTGGGCTGCTACCTGTATGACTGCCCAGGGCCCCATGTTTTGAAGAGCCTGTGATTATTTTATTTTTCTACTGCTACAATCGTAAAATGCTTCAGAATTTTTTTAGGTTAAGAAACTGTTAAATGGCCCTGAATCAAGCCAGCAGTTTTCTGAAGCTGTTGGTTTCAAGCAGGAGCCTAAAGTGGTATCTTCCTATGGTCTGTTGGCCATTTCAGAACTTTAGAAATGTAATGGTCAATTCATTAGAAAGAAACAGCGCAGCTTCAGCTTCGGAGGCCCACGCTCATGGAAACCTCCCGACTCAGCCAGGGGAGAGCAGAGTTCTGAGAGCTGGTCCAGGGCTGGAGAGGGGAGGGCGCAGCCAGGAAAAGAGGTAACGGCAGTCAGGAGCAGATGTCGAACCCAGTGTGAGGATGAGAAGTTACAACAGCCACTGGGGCAGAGTCCCCACCCTGCGGCAACCTTCCTAATCAGCACCTGGAGAGAATTAATGCAACTAGTACACAGCCCACCACGCCCAGCTCTGCACCTGCCTCAAAGTGGTGGCCCCCTGCCTCTCCACTGGGTGAGCAGCTACCGGCAGAGAGCAGCAGGGAATCTCGACGGTGAGCCACAGCAGCTCCCAGGGATCCGGCTGAGAAGCGGACGGGGCTCCAGCACTGCAACAGGAGGGAGATCCAGATGGAGGTGGATCGCGTGGCTCCACGCCCTTCTCACTCCATCAGGCAGGAAGCACGAGCTGGGTTGCCAGAACTCAGCTCCCACCCTGAACTCTCTCTGGGAGCACCTTGAGACTTGGCAGCTTGAGCAAGCACCGCCTGTTCCTGGCAATAATGGGACAAATCCATGGACTTCAGGACTCATCCCGAACTATTAATGTGAGCACCAAGAGGGTCTCCTTACAGCTTGCACATATGAACCTTGCATGAACTCATAGCAACAAATTAGATGAAAAGCAGCAGACCAGAAGTCCAAAAAACAACAACATATTCTATACAGCAGACCTGAGAAAATCCTCCAACTCTATTATAGAACTAATCTTTAAACTCAGTTCATACCCTGAACTAACAGTGAGAATGGGCCAGAGAGATTTCAAGCCCTTATACCAAGCATTGTAAGTTCGTCCAGTACCCAGCTGCAAGGGGTGGGGAACGGTAATACTAGAGATCAGGAGGAGGGAGGAGGGCCTCCGGCATTGAGGCAACGGGACAGAGCTGAAGGGGTCACCGAGGGTGCCCCAACGGGGGCGCGTGCCCCATGGCTGCTCTGCTGTGGGCCCCGAGGCTGTTCCGCTGTGGGCCCCATGGCTGCTCGGCTGTGGGCCCTGCTGAGGGCACCCCATGGACTGGACCCACCCCCACCCATAGCATGGCAACGGGGCAGAGCCAGGCGGTCCACTATGAGCATAGGTGCTTTTCCACCTCCAACCATGGCAGTTTGTATACACCCATGTATTGTTATAGTATTGTCTGAGGCAGCTATATCTCTTCCCAAGGTGACAGTCCAGGGGTATAGATAAACCCAGGAGTACAGTTATTATCACAGGGAAGATGACTGATTGAGTGGTAGGGCAACGGAGATGAGGGAGGAGAAAAATTGAATGATCAAATGGGCCATCATCTGTGTAACCGAGTAACAAATGTGAAGGTAACATTATGTAGGACATAAATCCCTTCTATGTTCTCTATAATTTTGTATTTCCTCAATCTTTTTGTATTAAAAGAAGTGAAGATAACTTTATATTATACAGCATCCAGTGCTAATTTCCTACTATCTTCTCTATAATTTGGTATTTCCTTTAATGTCTATGTGTTAACTAATGTGAAGATAACATTATGTAATACAACATCCAGTGCTAATTCCCTACTATATTCTGTATAATTTTGTATTTTCTGTATTCTTTATGGCTTATTCTGGTTCATAGGTCTCCATTCTTTTGTCTTTAAAATAGAAAAATAAAATAAAAAAGGAAAGTGTTAAATGCTTTTTCATTTTGCATTGCTAAAAGTAGAACACAAATTATAGCCAGTCCTGGATAGAATCACCAGCCATGGAAGATGCATAGGGAAAAAGTTAAAAGTGCGGCATTGCTTATAGTGTGATTTGCCTGCAGCTGGCTTTTTATCCATTTCTACTTCTGTGCCTAGGAAGTTACACTGAATTTCATAGCAATATAGTCTAATGCTGAGTCACATGCAGATCCAAACTCTTAAATGTGCTTGTCATGTACTAGTGTGAAAGTGGCTGTGATTACATGTTGGTGACTGGTGTGTGGCTCAGCACATCTTAAATAACAAATCCTTATCAATTATGGGGTGAAGTGAGGAAAACACTACCCAGATAGCTCTTTAAATCAATATTATGGTATAAACATTATCAAAAATCATACATATCTTCTAAGGTTTCTCAATCTGAGGACTTGTGGCATTTGGGACAGATGATTCTCTGTTGTGGTGGCTGTTACTATGGGCATTGTCAGATGTGTAGCAGTTTCTCTAGCTTCTACCCACTAGATACCAGTAGCACCACTGTCCCAGTTGTGAAGAGGAAAAATGTCTTCAGACGTTGCCAAATGTCCCTGGGGCACACAGCTCCACTGAGTGTCACTGATACATAAAGACCATCTCCGGGCTGTTGCTTTGTGATTATGAGGTTACTTGTGTTCACCGAGTGTTCCATTTATATTACAAAATAGACTAATTTGTAAGGCTTGTGTCACCAAGGTGGGGGTGGGAAGAGGGACAGAGAGAGGAAGAGAAAGAGAGATACACAGACAGAGACAGAAACAGAGACTGAGATCGCTCCTTTCTGTATGGGATAAACCTGCCTTATTTCTGCAAGTCTGAAACTCCTGTGCTGCTTGGCTCGCCCAGCAGAAGTCTGCAGTTTTCTGTTTTCTCAAATACACAGGGGAGCAGATTCATAATCCTGAACAGGAGAGAGAATTCAGCTAGGAGGAAGCGTCTTGTTGTATGTTGGCTCATGGCAGCTGCTTCTTCCGTAAAATTATGGTTTGCCTGGAATAAATTTTAAATTGGCCTGCTAGCTTTTTGTTGAACAAAACCCGTGGGATGGAAAGGATAAGAAGTAAAAATGTAACACTGAGAGAGGAGAACTGAAGAGGCTGGGAGTAGGTAACTCCAATGTTTCTTAACTTTGGGAGAGAAATAGGTCTAATTTTTAAAGTCCAAGTTTTAATCACCTGCATCTGTATCTATACAAATCAGGGTAGTTCCATTACCAGGCTCCTGGTTCACGCACAAGATCGAAATGACTTTTTCATCCTAAATAAGTGTTTGAAGTTTTGTCTTTACATGAAATCATAAAATAAACATCAAGATATAACCCTGTTCTACTCCCACTCCAGCTCCAGAGTCTGCGAGGGGGGCTCCATAGAGATCTTTCATTCCCTGTTCCTTTTGTGCTTTGAAACCAGCAAGACAGGAACGAACAAGAATGACATCCTCTAATCACCACAGCTTGAGGATTTGCATTATTTAAATATATGAGAAGTGCCCATAATTGCGTAATTATTCTAGCATTTAAAGAATGCCAAACAATGAACCATTTCTTCTTGAGACCCAATCCAGCCCATTTCCGTTTTCCTCTTAGCACAATGTGTAGAATTATCCAACATGTCACTTCCTAGAACATTCGATTGTTTATACAAGGTAGGCAAGACTTCTTTAGCAGTATTGTATTTACTTTCTCATTTTAGACTTGATGATTGCATCCTTCATGGATTTTCCTTTTCTAGAAGCTTCTCATGTATTGCATATGTATAGATCCCATTTTGTTTCTGCTTGAAATAAAGGTTATGCTTTGGAAAGAAGGTCAGAGAAAGAAGGCAGAAGATAACAGTAAAAAGCCCCAATGTCCATTCTTATTTTTGTTTAATTTACTCTGTAACAATCATTTCAAAGACAGTAGTCTGCAAGTTATATATCAGTATTTAAGCAACTTCAGAAAGGGAATTTCCCAGAGGGTCTTTGGGGAGGAGAACAAAAGTATCTGCATGTCCTTTATCCAATGCGTAAGTGGACTTTTTCTGAGCTATTTTGTCCTCTGAAATCTTGGTGGGAGGATGGGTCATTACCAGTGCTCATACTTTGGCTGTTGGATGGCCGTTGGTTTTAG
The DNA here is from genome assembly GCA_004027595.1 of Dinomys branickii. NCBI lineage: Eukaryota > Metazoa > Chordata > Mammalia > Rodentia > Dinomyidae > Dinomys > Dinomys branickii. The sequence continues at coordinate 2,804 of PVLD010024041.1, read as the reverse complement.
CGTGGAGGAAATAAAGAATGCGTAATTGTGCATTTAGATAAGACTAGAGAATCTTCTCTCGTTCCGTGTTGTGTGTGTCCATGTGGTTTTATAGTATAGCATGGAAAGGCCCGCTTGACTGGAAGAAAGACAGGCCTTATTCTCTCAAACAGTAAACACACAGACACACACACACAGACTTCACAATTTATGGAAAGCTGGGGAATGGAGAGTTTCTTGGTCCCTCTACCAACCCCCCTCCCACTCCCTTCATTGTTTTGTCTGGACAATTGACAGATGCCTGGCCTAAGCATTAGAAATCATAGGGACTAATGGGATAATAAAAGTCTTGGTCACCTCAGGGACTGGCCTATTCTCTGGTTCTGCTTCTTTTAGAAAGACAAGTGGAAGAGCCCTACTTCTTCAATTTCAGTCAGAGTGGTCTAGTCAGCAGTGGGTGAGCTTATGGATTAAGGTTTTTCTGGAAAGGTCTCCAATGCATCTTCATTGGCATGCCATGTTACCCTTCTTTCTCCTCTATTAAAGTGCAGATGCAGCGAAGAAATACACATGTTAGATGAACCAAGTTTTTATTTACTAAATACTTAGACAAGAGCAAGCCTGGAGGAGACTACGTTAGGTCTGGATCCCTAGAAGCAGTGACTGAGATGGTGTTCTCATGTGAGTGACTGATTGTGGGGATGTGTACAGGAGGCCAGCCAACCTTTAGAAAAGTCTAGCTTCAGCCTGATCCTCTGGAGAGCTCTGAATGTGGAGGGAGCTAGAGTTTGTCTTGTCAAGGCAAGGTGGCCAGGCTGTTTCTCTGCACAGTTAGTTCGTGGGGGGGGGGTCAGTGTGGCTTCTCAGATATCTCATGTCATCAAAGGGTCATCTTCATTAACCTCTGGAGGGAGGAGTCTGCCTCAGCCAAGTTGAGCTGTGTGCTATAGCATTTGCTACACAAATCAGCAAGGATTTGGTGACAAGCTCAGTGTATCTAGGAGTCAAGAGCTCAGAACTCAGGAATCTGAAGATGTGAGACTCACTTTTCCCACCCAAGCCATCTTGCAGAACAAATCCCCATACCTAAAGGCTCCCTCAAGTCCTCAACTTGAGGTTGGCATCCTAGCTTTATTTTGTACACAAGTTTCCATTGTATCATTATTACCTATATATTTGCCTAGTCTCTAAGGGGAGGAGGTAAGCACAGATTCCATGTTGATGTGTGTGGCATCCCAACACCCAACACAGTGTCAGCACATGGTCATTCCACAGCCCATATTTGCAGCCAGTCGGGCTGGGTAGAAAAGGTTCCTTACTCCAGTGAAGGCCAGTCAGTGCTTGCCTCTTTAATCTGATTGGATGCTGCTCCCCCACCCCTTGCTGTTTATCTGATGCTCCTTTCACCTTGCCTTGCCTGCGATGTGTATGTTCATGTGTGGAATACTTGCTTTGTCTCTTTTCACCCCTCTTCTACTGGCCATTTTCTCTTCGGTATCAAGTCACTGATTTGTATCCAGACTAGTAAGATTGTGAAATGACAATGTGACAGGGAAAGTGGCACTGCAGCTTCAGAATGGCCATGTTGGGTGGCAAGGTGCCTGCAGGGAGTCGGGAGAAGGCAATGGAAGCCCCCGTGGCAGCAGGGAAGATGTCAGAGTGGGTACACCAAATATTTGGGATATTATTTAGAACATATGACATCACAAAGTATAGTTGTCCCTCAGTGTCCATGGGGTGTTGGTTCCAGGATCTCCCCATACTAAACTCCTTGGGTGCTCATGCCTCTGACATAAATGGCATCGAATTTGCTATAATCTATGAAGTCTTCCCATGCACTGTAAATGGTCTGTAGCTTGCTTATGACTGCTAGTATGGTGCAAATGCTGTGCAAAGAATTGTCATGTTTTACTGTTCAGGGAATAATGGCAAGAAAAAGTCTATACCTGTTCAGTACAGGAGCAAGCATCATAGGCTTAACTTCATAGTGCACACCAGCAGCAACATGGCATTTCCTCTCCTTGGTTGGTTGAATCTGTGAATGGGGAACAGCCAGGTACAGAAGGTCTACTGCATTTGCTTTTATGGTCCTTCTTTCCTTTCCCTTGACCACCTAATAATCATTCATTTTCCACACGAAGGACCAAAGTAATGGAATCTCTAACACAGAACAATTGAGAAGGGGTAGATTCTTGGGGAGCAGGGTCATTTCTGTGTTATAGTGGAAGGTAGGAAAGAAAGATCCTCTTGGAAGACTCCAGGGAATCTCAGGATCCTCATATTCTTTTTTGTACAAACAGCTCTTTCCTTTATGAAAGAGCACCGTTACACAGAACAGTTTAGAGGACAAATAATTGCTTTTAAAAATCCCACCCAAGGATTGCAAACTCCTGTGAGCATCTCGGGGTATTCTCCTCCAGTCTCTTCCCCTTCGTGTTTGGATTTGGATCAGTTAGACTTTTACTAGGTATTTTTGTATCGCTGTAAGGTGTCACTTTCCTGCTTTTCCTGGCATCACTTCATGCGGCCCTGGGTCTGGATCACTAAGTAGTTGGGGATTTGGAGCAAGGCAGCCATCTAGCTGCAACTCTGGGACTTCCGTTTCCCCACTTTGAGGTGTGAGCAGAACAGAAGTTACCATTTAGGTTTCAGGTTTTAGAGGAGTTGACCCAGCTTCCTAATGAGCCTTAGCTTTTTTGGGTCTCTGCTCACACTGTCGGATTCTGTAAACTGGATAAAGAACTCAGGGAGGGCTATGGAGAGCCTTCGTAGAGTGGGGACGCCAGGTAAATTCTCTGGGGCTGTCCAGGCAGCCACGCACAGTG
>PVLD010024040.1:0-26237 GCA_004027595.1 Dinomys branickii | reverse complement strand
AAAAAAAAAAAAAAAAAAGAAATAAAAATCTATTCCCTATGTTCCTTCCTCTGAACAGAACCCTTTATCTTTATGATCGGCATCAAACGTTTCTTAGAGCCAGTTATTTATACATCTTTTGTATCTTTCCTGAATCCTAATATAGACCTGTACAAACTATAAGCTTCAGTGTATCTTTTAGTTTACTAATAGAGAATCAGTAACCCTGAAAAAAGGAGAAAGAAAAATGATCAGTGTTTGTGACCTATATCCACTTAGCTGCCACCCACCCAAGAAAAGCATTCTCACCTTCCTGAGATATACTTACTTTACAGACAAGTGAGTTGAGTTTTATTTCAGCAAGTATTTGGATCATATAGGAGGACTGATAACCAACCAATGTCAAAAGTCACTATCTGGTCATTTTAGCCTATTCCTAAAGTTAAACATTCTAAAATATGTAGATTAAATTAAATTAAGATTTAAATACAAATTGAAATTTTTAGAAGTCAGTAAATCCTCTTCCACTCCCACCCTACCTATCTTTGGTTCACAGGTAAGGAAGAACACAAACATTTAATAAAGACACTCTCCAGTACCATGCATACAAAAGAAAAGAGAGAGATTCCAAATCCTGTTAAGTGTGTCAAATGCTTAGTACCATGAATACTGGAAAGAAATCCCATACTCTGCCCTCAGGCAGCCTTCAGTTTAGGTAGGAAGAAAGAAACAGATATGTGTATAAAAGAGAAAGTTTAAATGTAATAGAAGTTCAGAAAAGAATTGAACAGTGTGATGTGGAAGTGGAAGGGGAAACCATAAATGAAGCATCAGTGAAGGATGGATAGCATTTCCATAGGTAAAAGAAAATACTAGGTAACCAAGATAGCGGGTGGCAGAACTTCGGTGTTCTTTCAAAACAGCAGACTTGTTCCACCATCCATGCCCTCTGCATGGAAACTAACTGCATATGTGGAGCTTCAATTCAGTCATCACATCTAGAGCAGTACATTGATCAGAAGAAGCTATAAACATACAGGCAATGTTAGCATGTAAGACAGTGAAAGGTCGAGATGAGTGACCACATGAGAAACATCAGATGGAAGCAGACCCAGTACAGAGCACTAAGAAGGCACGAAGAGGCGGTTAAAGAACTAGTCCAAGCTGAGACAAGTCTAGTCCAAGGGCAGGGTCCTAGTTAACAAAACATGAAGGGGGATGAAGGTTAGAATGTGGAAACGGTGAACTCTGAAAGTGTAATAAAGTACACAGATGAAAACTAAATAATAGGCAAGCAATTAGAATGCATAGCAGTTCATCTTCATCCTGGATACTGGCCAAAATCTGCCCATAGTTTGACTTTGGCCTTTTCCTCTAAAAGACCAACTAGCCTAATTTTTTTAACAAATCATCATTCTAGCATCTCTAAACTTGGCATCATTAATGATTATATGATATATACTGAAAGAATAATTTTCATGATTTTTGCAACTTACTTCCAAATAGTTTCAGGGAAAAGTACACGTGGTGTCTGTGTACATAAGATATAGCAGTCTAGGCAAAGTGTTAACAGGTGATGAGTCTGCTTAGCATAGATTTGGACAATTTGTAAAATAAAAAGCCAAGCCAGACATGGCACACACCGGTAATCCCAGCACTCGGGAGGCTGAGGCAGGAGGGTTACTGTGAACTTGAGGCCAGCCTGGGCTATACATGTAAGTTCAAGGCCAGCCTACACTACATAGACTCTGTCTCAAAAAAACCCAAAAGAACAAAAATAGTAATAAAAAGCTGAGATTAGTTCAACAAAATCACACTGTCACCATGGACACACTCTGCAAGACAAACTGGTGAAAGGGGGATACATTTTTCTTTTCCTCAGTATCTTAGTTCTCTCATTTCTGGAAAAAAATGTTCCTAGGAGGAGGACAGGTTTATTTCAGCTCACGGTTTGTAAAGGTTTCAGTCCGTAGTCAGCTGGAGGGACGTGGCAAAAGAGAAACAGGCCATGGCAGAGCAGGTATGAGGCAGCAAGCTCCCCTCTCCCCTTATCCCATCCAGGCTACAGGCCTTTTGGATTGTGCCACTCACACCCAGGGTGGGCCTTCCACCGTCCGTACTGAGAACTACACTGAGCCAGTTTAGTTATCATGCACCCGTGATGCAGCCACCTCCAAAAAGCCCACCTATGAGCACGTGACGCTTGGGGGCCGTCTGGAGACAAACCCTAACATCCAGTGTGAGGGAGAGAGAGCATAACCCTGTGGCAGTAGCATCTTATGCCAGCAGCATCTATAGCCAAGAATACTGTATTACTCCACTAAACTTAGTACAATGTACATTAGAGCAGTCAGCAGTGTTTGAAGAAGAACTTTTCCTGCACTACATCAAACTGGAGATATAATTTTAAATTTTTCTTTAGGGCTGTGAATGTAACTCAGTGGTAGAGCACCTGCTTAGCATTTGCAGGGCCCCGGATTCCGTCCCTGGGTATGTACATATTCACATACATACATACATGCATACACACATAGTTACATGTGAGGGTGTGAGGATTTTTTTAAATTGGAATAAAGTGTTAGATTTATTCTTCTATCTTCTATTTTTCCTTTCATGAGTTGTTATTGCCAGTGGAAGATGTAATCACTTATAGCCAGAACAAAAATATTTCATCATGCTTCTATGCAGCAGTCAGTCAAGTTTTGAATATATACCCGAAAAATTAAGTTACACTTATAGTTTGAGCACATCTAAGAAAGTAAAACTATCCATCTTAGGTATGGGACCTTTAACCTACAAGTCCTTAGAAACCTTAGAACTTACCAACTTGGAGAAACATCACCATTTTACTATGATAAGAGTTTTTAATACAAATGAGAGGTTAATTTCTTTTTCCTTTAATCTATATATCATTAAATCTGAGCAAAAAAGAGAAAAAATCAAAACCACATACTGACCCGCACAGGCTTTTGAAGAAAAGTAAATTCCCCTCATATTGTCAGAACAAAAGTATACAAATCTTCTGGGAAGAGAGAAGTATAGTTTGTCAATCATTTATACCTAAACATCCCAAACTTTTTAATTTTTGTCATGTTATTTGAAGGGCACACAGTGTAGTGATGCATGCATACTTTCAGAATTTATCATTTCTGATGCAAAGAATTTATGAAAATTACTTAACCCAAATGCTTCAATTTGTGTTTAAGATAATTATAATTTCTACTAACTAAAATGTTGATCATATCACTTTGAAAAAGGTCCTAAATCAAAAGTTGAGTAGCAAAACATTTCCCTTCAGAAACCATGCATCTGTGTATTGATACACCCTAATCCCTACCTCTCAAAAAAGACACTTATAAACCTAGTAATACCAGAAGTTTTTAGTTGAGATGTCATTTTGTGGTATGTATGGCCACTTGTAAAATGTAAATATTTTTCCAGTTAATTTGGTTTTTGAAAAAGGCAAGTTGACATTCTGCTTTCCCTTAGGGAGGGTAAAAATCAGTATCAGATACAGCCTTGTCCTTAATGTGCTTACATAAATATATTCTTTTCATAAATAAACATTTTTATTAGCCTCTTTATAAAAATTCATTTCTGAAATCCCTGTTTAGCTGCATACACAGATATCAAATCTATAAAATAAAGTAGGTTATATTTATTTTTAAAACACATGGTACAATTGTTTGCTTTCACAAGGTAATATTTGTTGTTACACCACAGCAGTCAATTTTGTACAATGCAAAGATGAATGTTGTAAATTATAGGGGAACTAAAAAAGCAGCAGGGGTGTTTATTTAAGATACTACTTTAGATCTGTTCTTTTAGGTGTAGGAGGCTGAGGTAGCAGGAATACTACATTAGAAAACAAGAATGTAGTTTTTTCATCTTACCATTGTGAATCGGAACTATTTCCCTTCCACTCCCACCCTACCTCCTCTTTTTCCGTGTTTCTGTCAGACACATTTCCCCGCAACCTTGGGGCAGTTGACTTACAACCATACTTAAGGGGGAAACGCTAAACTAAAAACAACAGGCTTTGGAACCCTTGGGATGTGAATGAAGCAAGAAGAGGTAGAAGGAAGAGACAAAGACTATACAGGAATAATTTCACAAATGCCAGTGGAAGCAGAGATGAGATTGTAGACAAGTGAATATGAGAGGAATGGAAGGGGGAGGAAAGAGATGGACTGGGATAAGGGAAAACTAGGCATGAATATGTAAGTGTACACCAAATCCATATAATTACCATTAGATAAAAAGCGTCATAGTAAATTTGCTTCAGTAAAACTAAAAAGCAAGTTTTCTCGCAGTAGTGGGGATTAAACTCAAACCCTCATGCACGTCAGCCAAGCACGCTGCCGCTGTGCTCCAGTATTTTATTTTGAGACGGTCTTGCTACAGTTGCCCAGACTGGCATCCAAGTTGCCATCCTTCTGCCTCAACCTTCCAAATAGCTGGGATTGTGATCATGCACCGCCACACCTGGTTTAACAAGTAATTCTCCTTAGTAACCAATTTGAAAACACCAGTATGTAATACAACAATCATTGTTAATTTCCTATCACCTTTCTGAAATTCTGTCTTGCTTTTTTGTTGTTTTTATGTTGTTTTATTTATGTCTGTTTGTCTGTTAATATGTTTTAGTTCTTTTACCTTTAAAATGTAAAAAAATTTAAAAACAAGTAATTCTTGAGTACTTGACTATATGGCAAAAAAAGATAGGTTGATAGTAGTCCTCGAGTTCTTGATAAGTGTTAAACATAATTTACCCCTTTTTTGGTGAAGAGGAAAACATTCTTAAAAGGATGCTAGGGCTAGGGATATAGCTCAGTGGCATAAGCGCCTTCCTGGCAAGCACAAGGTCCTCCTGAGTTCGATCGCAGGTACTGCAAAAAACAAAAAAACAAAAAAACCTTAATCACGCATAAATCTCATCCCAAGGAAACTCCACCGGGTGTGGTGGTGCACACCTGTAATCCCAGCACTCAGGAGGCTGAGGCAAGAGGATCGTTGCAAGTTGAAGACCAGCCTACAAAGTAAGCTCAAGGCCAGTCTGAACTGCATAGTGAGACCCTGTCTCAAAAAGACACACACACACACACACACACACACACACACACACACACACACAAAGGATGCCAGAACCCAAAGAATCACAATGCTTGCGTTGGATTTTTCTCTTAAATATATTCTGTTTTCCCCTCTCTCCCTCATCTTTTCAGCAGTGGGTTTCAGGAGGTTATGAAAGCCATGGCCAAAACTAGTTCTTTAGTCATTTCTGATTATTCTTTGCTTGCAGTGCCTTTTCTCCATACTTGCTTCAGACTATGAACTGAGTTGGCTAGCTTTTTTCTCTCTCTTCTCGTGTCTTCTGTTTTTCCTGTATGTCTTTCTCTCCTGGTTTGGCCAGCTGTTAAGACACTGTACATAAAATAGTTTCCATAGTGTTGACCATATAAATGCCATTTTGTAAATTTAGGAACAAGTTAGTGTAATCTACCACCAAGGATTTGTTCCACAAGAAGCTAATTTAGGAAGGAACATTGTGTAACAAACCTATTACTGATTCCTAAAATACCCTTTTCTCATAGCACTTACCTAGTCAGAAACTGTGAGATATGAGGAGATTTTAGTTTACCATTCAACATTCCCCCTTTCATTCTTCCAATCATTCTTTAATCTCATTTTCTACACATTTTTAGTAAATTAACATTTTCATGTCAAGTTGCAAAAGGGTGACCTGATATGTCCATAATCAGCGCAGTCTCTTAAGAATGATGCTTACAGAAATAAACATGTTTTCTCCCATTTTACCAAGTAATCTTATTTTGCTGATGTACCTCTTTACAGAGAGGGCATATACAGTTTATGTTTTAGACTCTAATTGAGATCATCACACAGAACTAAGACATTCAAATGTTTAATAAAAGTTGGAAGTACCTTTTTTTATCTTTTTTTCTAGTAAGCTACCTAGTTGGCTCTCTGTTTTCATATACAATTAGGAGAATCAGGTCAGTGCACTACACATGTTCTCCATGAACATTTAAAACCATTCACTAGAATATTCTAAATGCTGACACGTAAATTATTCAAAGATTGTACAAATGTGAATTGACAGTTTTTTTAACTTAGGCATCTTATTTCACTTAAAATTACGGTTTTGAGATGCATCCATTTACCTAGAGATGACACGTTTATCCTTTATGGCAGAGGAGTACACATCTTCTTTATCCATTCATCTGTTGATGGGCACATGGGCTGTTTCCAAGATTTATCTGTTAAGCATTGTGCTGCTATAAACGTGGATATGCATATATCATTGTGTTAGGATGCTTTTTACTCTTTTGGAAAGAAGCCTAGAAGCTAAATGGCTGGATCAAATGGAACATCTAGTTTTAATTTTGGGAGGACTCTCCATACTGATTTCCATAGTGGTTTTACCAGTTTACTCTCCTACCAACAATGGAGAAGGTTCCTTTTTCCCCACGGCTTCACCAGCATCTGTTATTTGTTCATTTCTTGATGATAACCATTCTTTCTGGAGTGAGATGAAATCTCAGTCTTGTTTTAATTTCAATTTCTCAAATGACCGATAATGTTGAACCTTTTCTCATGTGTTTATTTAGTGTCTGTACTTCTTCATCTGAGATGTGTCTATTCATTTCAGATGCCCGTTTTGGGATTAGATGTTTAAATGTAGGAGTCTAATATTTTTCAGTTTTTTATGTATCCTAAATATTCCTTTGTTGGAGGAATAGCTGGTAAAATTTTTCCCATCTGTGAGTTGTCTCTTCACTCAGTTGGTGTTTTCTTTTGCCATACAAAAGCTTTTTAATTTGGTGTGATCCCAGTTGTTGATTCTATTTCCTGTGTGATCAGGGTTCTGTTCATAAATTCTTGCCTATACCTATGTCTTCAAGAGTTTAACCTATTCTGTCTTTCATCAGATTGAGTGTTTCTGTTTTTACATTTAGATCTTTGATCCATTTCAATTTAGTGCATGGTGAAAGATACGGGTCTAGGTTTAGTTTGGACATGTGCAAAGCCAGTTTTCCAGGCACCATCTGTTAAAGAGGCTGTCTTTCTACCATTGAAGGTATTTGACCCTTTGTCAAAGATAAGGTGGCTGGGTGTGCTTGGAGTTACTTCTGTATCTTCTAATCTGTTCCATTGATCCTTGGGTCTGGTTTCTTGTGGGGAAAGAAGGGTATTTCTTGTATTTTTATTTTTATTTTTTTGCCAGTATCATGATGTTTTTATCACAATAGCTTTGTAGTATAATTTCAAATAAGGGACGGTAATGTCCCCTGTCTTGCTTTGTTGCCCAGAATAGCTTTTACTATGCTATATCTCTTCTGGTTCCAAATGAATTTTAGTAGTATTCTCTCTAATTCTGTGAGGAATGCTATTGGAACTTCAATCAAAATTGCATTAAATCTGTATAACAGTTTGGCAAGTATGGCCATTTTCATTTCATTGGTTCTTCCTATCTGAGAACAAGGGGTATCTCCATTTTCTGATATCCTTTTTCATCTCCTTTATCAGAGTACTATAATTTTCAATATAATCGTTTTTATTTCCTTCACTAGATTTGTTCCTAAGTATATCATTTTTCTTGATGCTACTGTAAAAGACGTTACCTCTAATTTCTCTCTCAGTGAGTTTGTTAATTGTGTACAGGAATGCTTTTGATTTTTGAGTGTTGACTTTGTATCCTGTGCTACACTACCAAATTTGGTGATTAATTTTAGGAGTCTTTTGGTGGAGTTTTAAGGGTCTTCTGTGTAGCATATCATGTCACCCACAAATAATGATAATTTAACTTCTTCCTTTCCTATCTTTATTCCTTTTTCTTTTCATCATGTCTAATTGCTCTGGCTATTTCCAGAACTATATTGAACTGGAATGGTGATAGTGGACATCTTTGTCTTGTTTCTGGTTTTAGAGTAAAAGCTTTGAGGTTTGTCCATTTAGTATGATGTTGGCTTTTGGTTTGTCATAGCTGGCTTTTATCAGGTTGAGATAAAGACCTTCTATTCCAACTAGCTATAGCATTTGTTTTCATCATGAGTGTGTGTTAGACTTTGTCAAATGTTTTTGTCTGTGTCTGTTGAGATGAGAGAGAGAGAAAGAGACAAAGAGAAACAAAGAGATAAATGAAGGAAACTCCTATGTGTTGTTCAAAATAATTGACACATCTTCTATACAAGATTTTTGTAAATATTCAAATGTAGATCAATCAACTCTTCTAAGAGGTTGTATTTTTTACCTTGTATTTTGGCATATATGGTACAATAAGGCCTCAAACTAATGTCATCCCTGAGACCTATGAAAAGGCAAGTGAAAAAACATTTCAGTTCAAGGCACATTGAAATTCTACAGAAAAATAAACATGTACTCACATTCAAAGATGTCCAGCCACACTGTGATACAATCTCACAGAGAGGAGAATCAGCTGGAATATTCCTGAAACTTCAGGAAGTAGAACAAGTCAAAAAAGAAAAGATGATTGGGGGACGTTTTTTGGTTTTTTGTTTGTTTGGGTTTCATTTGGTTTGGATCAGTTCAGTTCAGTTTAGTTGTAGTCTGTGGACTAAATTTAGGGGCTTGGGCACTTGCTCAACTACTTTAAGCTGCATTTTCAACCCTTTTTATGTTTTTATTTTGAGATAGCATCTCATTAAGTTGCTCAGATTAGCCTCAAACTTTTTTCCTCTTGCCTCAGCTTCACAAGTAGCTAGGATTCCAAGTCTGTCAAATGATTGTTTCAAGAGAAAAAGATGGAATACAAAATACTGTACAGTGAAAGAACAAGACATTAATAAAAAAACAGAAATTCGGAAGAGAACCAAATTAAACTTTATTCACTGTATGTATGTTCCTAATAGAGTCTATAAATTAAGTTTTCATAAATTGAGAAGTTAATTATTCATCCCTAATCAAATCATACAAAGCACCCTGTTTTATAGGTGCTGGGAGTAATCTGCTGCTATGCTACAGGAAAGGACTCTAGATTGCATAAGATGCTCCCATCCCCTAAGAGATTTGCTATTGGGATTTTTCTAGTTTGGTATTTTTGTACATCTGTTCATAAAAGACACCCAGAAAGACTTCTGTGCTGTAAAGGTCTTCTGTGTATATGGTGGTGGTGGTGATGGTGAGGGTGGTGGTGGTGAGGGTGTGTGTGTATGAGAGGTTGAACTGAGCGCCTGGCGCATGCTAAGCAGCCACACCACCAGTAAGCTACACCCACTCACACACCTGTACCCTGGCCTTTTTTTTTTTTTTTGAGACCAGATCTCATTACCTGTCCAGACTAATCTCAAATGATCCTCCTGCCTATGCCTTCTAGGTACCTGGAGTTACAGTACCACAAGCATGTTATCAAAGTACCCAGTTGAAGGTTTTTTATTTTTAATCATCAAAATTGTCCTTAAATTATACATAGTGGTCTGTAATCACAGGTACTCCAGAGTCTGAGGAAGTAAGATGTCAAGGTCAAGGCCAGCCTGAGCAAATTAGCAAGACCCATTCTCAAAATTAAAGGAAGAAACAGCCTGTGGATATAGCTCAGTGCAAGACCCTGGGTTCAGTCTCAGGATCACTGAGGAAAAAAAATTGTTCTTGAAAGATTCAAAAACCTACTTCTATCATGTAGGATGCTCTAGCATATGCTACTCACAGCTGGGTAGCTGTCATCTTTATGATGTAGTTCTGAGTAGTGGTTAATTTTAATTTTTTTGCTTCCATTTATTCAAGGGCCAAATATATTTTCATGGTAAGAGAAGAACGTTTTCCTGATACATATTTCTTAGATACATATTTTTAAAATATTTATAATTTTCCTCACTAATAATGCATTTTCTAGAGGATTGTTTTTATTTGTTTGTTTGTTTGTTTGGGATGGTTACCAATACTTAAAATAATCTTAGGCCTGGAAATAACTCAGTGATAGAGACTTGACTAGTATTTATGAGGCACTGGTTTTGATCCTAACAGCACAAAGCAGAGTCAAAAAGTTTTTTTCATAGAGTGTACTATTAGTACAGTGCTTTTAAATCAGTTTAAAGAAAATATCATTTAAAATCTCAAGGACAGGGTGATGCTGACATTTTAAAAATACATACTACCAAACTTTTGAAATAAACCAGTTTTATAATGCACTTAAGCAACAAGCCATTTGAATGATGTCACTGTGCTATTTTGGGACCTTTGTCACATGATTCACTGATTGATGGTACAGTCCAAGTTGTTCCTTTTGGGGGGCTCTTTATGAAAAAATATCTTTAAGAAAGGTACATTTCTTATTTCTCACTGATTTTAATACTTCCTCAGTAAAGTTACAATACCATGTATTTATCTCTTGATCAAAAAGTCAGTGAAAGCTATGTGTAAAACAGGTTTTTGGGCTGGGATTATAGCTTGGTGGCACAGTGCCTGCCTGGAAAGCGCAAGGTCCTGAGTTCAACTCCAAGTAAAACAAACAAACAAAAAAAAAAAAAAAAAAAAAAACAGATTATCATTGGAAAAATATCTGGTCTAAAGTCTGACTTAGTGGGAGAAAGCTCACATAGCATACAAGACCCTGGTTTCAATCCCCTATGCTACAAAATAAAACAGTACTTTAAATGATCATTTCTACTGAACTAGTTTTTACCAGAACTAGTTTTCTACCTTATAAATGTTTACTTTAAAATGCATTTCTAAATTACATGTAGAATCAGTTTGTCTGAAGTACTTTATTAAGATATTTTCTTCTTGATATTTAATACCCCACATGATCTCTGTCACCTTACAAATCAATTTTTTATGTCTATATAAAGTGCTATCTGTAACCTGCAGCTAGGGGAGTGACCTAAAAAACACATGTTAAAGCCAAGTGCTGGGAGATTATCACAGGACAGCATTCACCCTCAGATGATCTTGTAGTGAGGGCAGGTGAGGGGGGAGGGGAGACTAGCCGGATGCCTGCAGGACTTGGTGCGAGAGCTGCCTACATATGCCCATTGCAGAGCCATCACTGGTCCTTTCCCCTTTACACAGATGAGGAAACTGGATCTCTGAAATGTCAAGTAATTCATCCAAAATTCCAGTTACAACCTACGTCCCACTAACTTCCAAAGCCTTGTATTCTTTTCACAGTATAAGTCTTGAATCTTGGAGCTAGAATAGGCCTTAAATGCATCTCTCGTTTTGTTAGAAGACAGAGGCTCAGATTAGCAAAGTGACTCTCCCAGGTTATACAACACTTAATGAAATTCTGTATTTAACATAAAGAATTCTTAATTCCTTCTAAAATTATTTTTGCCAGGCATGATGGTGCCAGCCTGTAATCCCAATGCTTAGGAGGCTGAGGCAGGAGGATCACTGTTCCTGAGTTCCAGGCCAGTCTACATAGTGAAATCATCTCAAAAAAACCAAGTGAATAAATAAATACAATTTTCAAGAAGAGATGATTCTGTGAAATACGCAAATAGCACTGCTTTATTTTAATTTATTTTAAACAAAATAATAATGCAATTAGGAAATACCATATACTATATTAGGAAATACCATATACTATATTTGTTTGTTATTACCTCTGTGACAAATTCCCAGAAACTTGTTAGCTTGAAACAATAATGTGTTTCTTATCTTACAGTTCTAGAGAGCAGAGATTAAAATCAAGGTATTAGCCTGACTGAAGTCTTACTGGAAGGTGCAGGAGAAAACCCCTCTCCTTCCCTTTCACGGTTTTTGGAGGCCAGCTACATTCTTTTTTTTTTTTTTTTCCGGTACCGGAGATCGAACTCAGGACCTTGCGCTTGCCAGGCAAGCGCTTATGCCTCTAAGCTATACCCCCAGCCCCTGCCAGCTGCATTCTTGGCTCACCACCTGTCCTCACATCACTCATTCACATTCTTGTGAGCAACTCTGACGCTCCTGCCCTTCCCTTATAAGGTCCCTGTGGTGATATTGGGCCCAGCCTGATCATCTAGAAAGATCACCCAGTCTCACAAGCTTTAACTTCATCAAGCACCCTTTAACCACAAAAGGTAGCGTTCAGTTTCTGTGGGTTGGAATGTGGGCACAGAGTGGCCAGTATTCTGTCCATTGCATTTGTATAGGCCACTAAAACCTTCCTAGTCCAAGGTCACCTGGCAATAAGCCATTCCAGACAGACAAGCTTTCTATATCCTTACATCCACACATTATCTTTGAAATTTCGTTAATAATGGGAAATGTTCTAAAAGGTACTCGCTTCCCTTTCTCCTTAAGGAATGAGTGCTGTCACTGAGCATTCATTACCGAGCAGTGATTCAAATACAGCTATAAATGTAAATGTAGGTGTAAGTTGTTTGAAACGCAGAACTCAGTGAGCATTAAACCCTGCAGTGAAACTGGAACTTACCTTAAAGAGATAGTTTCATCCTTTGGTTCTTTGTCAAGAATGTGAAGGGAAGGGTGCACATGTCCCCAGCCCTGTAAACACCATAACATGACGGCCCTTCCGCAAAATGGAGTCAGAAAGCGGAGCAGCCTTCTCTGGAGTGAGGGCAGGAAGAGCGTACTTTCTTGGCCTCTATAAAGCTCCTCTGGCAGTTGCCAATCCTTTGCTATTTGTCAATACTTAACACAGCATTTCTGATTTCTGGATGACTAATGTCTAAGGACCATAGTCAGCCCCTTATCATTTTGTATGTATTTTTTTTCTTTTCCCCTAGGTTTGTTACTAGGGTCTAGAAGAGAATGCTGGTTGTTTCAAAAACTTTTACTAGTGAGTTATTTGCCTGAGTTCTGGGATGTCACTTTTTCTGACATGATCAGTCTACTCTTTTTTTAAATTCTCTTTTGCATTTAAATAGAAAAAGTAACAATAAAAATATGTATGTTGGAGTGCTTGGAACATACCAAGTGCTTACTAAGTAGTCATTATTTTTTATTATTGGTTTAGTTTTTAAAATCACTTCTGAAATAACTTTAGGAAAATCTAGTAAAGCAACATGAAGCAGAAAGGTACAATATCTTCTGCTTCCTCTGGATATTCTCCACAGTTTTATAGCATTTGCTTTTAAATTGTGATTCTAATATGATCTTTTAGCTAAAGGAACAATAAGGTGTTCAGTCTCATCAGAGAGGTACTTGTCTATCAGAGCAGTATCCCATAATGTATTTGCATTTGTTCAGTACATAGTGATTCCTTCTATGTGCCAGGCACTACATTAGACATCAATTGAAAGAAAACACTTCATGAGTAATCCACAGCGTATTGAGGTGACAAATACAGTATTAGAACTGGGAATATGATGGAGAATTTTAAAGAGGTCATGGTTTACCATACAAGAGATAAATGTGTTCTTAACAGTTCACACGAAGTTTTACACCTTTAAAAGGTGGTCATTATGGGATTCTATCACTAGAACACATAGGAATAGTTAGTCTGCCTGTTTAACTTAGTAACAACTTTCAAAATAGAAGTTGGCAAGCATCACCAAAGTAGATCCTTTTCATCAGCATTATAAAACATTGCCCGGAAAATTCACAAGATTTTTTGCAAACTCATGACTTATTATTTTTGTTACTTTTTATCCAGCTATGTACCTCAGTTTCAGTTTTAATGAAATATTTCCACTTAAAACACCATTACTCTAAAGTTTATCCTTCTCTTTAAAATAAAAACAAATAAATAAAATAAAATAGCATCTGATACACTAAAACAAAACACCACTATAGTCAACAGTAAAATTAAAACAAT
Organism: Dinomys branickii; assembly: GCA_004027595.1. Taxonomy (NCBI): domain Eukaryota; kingdom Metazoa; phylum Chordata; class Mammalia; order Rodentia; family Dinomyidae; genus Dinomys; species Dinomys branickii. The sequence goes on along the minus strand of PVLD010024040.1, from coordinate 12,520 downwards.
AATCTGTAATTGAAAAATGGATAAAAGATATGATAGACCATAGAGATTGTCTAGATAGCACATAATCACATAAAAAATTGTTTGACATTATTAGCATTTGGGGAAATGCAAATAAAAACCGTGGCAAAGAATCACTACACCCTAAAAGAATAGCCAAAAACATGACAATTACACCAAATGCTGGCAGGTGCAGAGAAGTTGGGTCACACTGCTAGTGAGAATATAAAATGGTATCATCACTCTAGGAAAGAGTATAGCAATTTCTTATTACACTGAATATGAGTTTTTCAGTAAACGTAAGTAAAACTGAGTTCTGTAAGCTGCTTTAGCAAATGATTGACCTGTTCTTAGTTATTTTTTCATTGCTGGGACAAGATACCCAATACTCCCAAGTTTAAGGAAGGTTTATTTTGGTTCACAGTTTGTAAAGGTTTCAGTACACAGCTGGCTCCACAGCAAGGCAGCATGGCAGAAAACAGTCCCTGGCAGGGCAGGCAGGAAGAAGCATCAGCGAGCCTCCTTTTCCCTTATATTCCATTCAGGCTACAAGCTTATTGGTTGGTGCCCCCTGCACCCACCATGGGCCTTCCCTTTATCCATATCCAGAACTATGCTAAACCAGTCAGTTGGCTAATTTAGTTACTATATACCCTTAATCCGTATTCACACACTCTAAATCCGGCCAACTCTGAAAAGCCCCACCTCTAAGCACATGAGGCTCTATAGAGACATCCACATACACACCATAGCAGAACCCGAGGAGGTATTTGTGAAAATCCCCAATTTATAGGCTGTTGGTCAGAAGTTCTGGAGGTATGGACTTGGTGAGTGGCATCTAAAGTAGGAGGCAATCTTGTGGGGCTGAGCCCTTAACTTGTGGGATCTCACCTAACTCCCAATAGATTGTTATCATAATTGAACTGAATTAGTTAGTATCAGATTTGTTATTGAGGTAAGTCCTGTCCCACATTTGATCAAAGAAGTGTTCTGTGTATGAGAATAGGAAAAACTATTCAGTTATTCTTATAATGTATAAACATAGTGTCCTTCACTGAATAAATGGTGAGAGTTGGTACATCCATGGTGTGGAGTACTACTCAGCAATAAAACGGAACAAATTATTGACATATATCACACCATGGATGTATCTCAAGGGAATTAGTATGCAAAGTGAAAAGAGCCAATATTAGCAGGTACACAGTATGTAATACTATTTCTAAAGCCTTTTTGCAGTGACAGCATTTTAGGGACAAGCAGTTGTAGCTGTCAAAAGTAGCACAAAGGATATTTGTGATGCAACTGTTCTATGTCTTGACTCTCATGATCACGCATGTGTTAAAATAACAGAAATGAGTATGTGCATGCAAAAGCGCACATAAACTTGGTCACAGCTGGAAAAGGACTGTGTTACTGTGATATACTAATGCAAGTTGTTACCACTGGAAGTTGAGTGAAGGATATACAGCATATGGTTTTTGTCTTACCATAGAACCTGTAGTTTTAAACAAACAAACAAAAACAACAACGACAAAACCAGGTGCCAGGCACACAGGCTGAGGAGAACATTAGCTTTTGGGTCAGTAAAATTGTATGCAAATTCTGACTCTGCCACTTACCACATGTAGAACCTCGAGCCAATTCTTTAAGCTTTCTGTGCCTCAGTTTCTTCTTTTTTAAAGTCGATGCAATACTTCCCTCAGTGAATTGCTTTCAGGGTTAGCTCGAAGCACCAAGTTAATCCAATAGGTTCTTTAAATGTTCATTTACAAGCCACTCATCGTTTACATTGGATCATAAAGATATTTTATCCTTTCATTTTCATCCTTTCCTTTGTGTCCTGTTGCTGCTAAAAGGACAGGCAGTCCGCCTTCTCTGGAGAAGTTTTAATATCATTAAGTAGTCTGTTTCGTTTAACATCACTAGGTCATCTCAGTCTTTGTTTCTTTCACGAGCTTTACTCTTGTTCTAGTTTCCGGAGTTGAACATTTGCTCTTTCTTCCTGTCTACTACTGTGTATACACTTGAAACTGTAGCGACTTGTACCGTGTGCCTCAGAGGTATACTTGTTCCTCCTTTACTACTGTTTTGGCTGAATCACAAATTTTGATACTGGCAACCAACATTTCCATTGGCATTTAACTATAAATGGAAGGATCTTTCTCTTTGAAGAATCATTTATAAATCTTTTTCAGTTTTCCAAATCCCTCATGGGGAGAACTTTCACATGTAGGTTCTCACTTTTTGTGTTTTGGTCTTAATATCAATTCTCCAAAGTATCTCAAACTTCCTTTGTGGCATGTTATCGTTTTGTTTGAAATGTTTGAAAAGAATATATATTCATTAATTGTTGATTATAGAAGTCCATCTTCATTCAGTCATTTGATTTTCATTGTTCAAATCTTCAGTATCTGCCTTAGTTTCTCTTGCTGAGTCAAAATACCCAGCATCCACAAGTTAAAGGAGAAAAGATTTACATTGGCTCTAAATTTGTAGAGGTTTCAGTCCGTAGTTGGTGAACTCCGAGGCGGGGTGGTGTGGCAGAGGGGCAGCACCGAGGAGAAGCATTCTGTGTCATGGCAGGCGCAGGCGGCAGCAGCCTTCTTTCCCTTTATATCCCGTTCAGGCTACAACCCTATTGATTGGTGGCACCAGACTTCCAGGGTGGGGCTTCCCATCACCCACACCCAAAACAATGCTAACACAAGCAGTGGACCAATCCAGTAATGCTGCCTTTACTCCACATCCACACACCCTTCACCCACATTCACAAACCCTAGATCCAGCCACTTCTGAAAGGACCCACCTACAAGAGCATGAGGCTTTGGGAAGCATCTAGATACAAGCCACAATAGTATGCATATTAATTTTTGGTCTAGTTGATTTATCAGTTACTGTAGTGAAAATCCCTCTGTGATTGTAGATGTGTCATTTCTCATTGTTCTGCCAGTTTTCACTTTGGATATTTTTGGTATCATTATTAGGCATAACAGATTTCAGGATTGTTATTACTTTTTATGCTAAATATGTAAGTCATTTTATCAAAATGTGTTGACTTTTCATTCCTAACAATGCTTTTTGCTTCAAACATATTTTTGATCTAATAGTAATATAGTCATTTAAACTCACTTTATTTATTTTTTGCGTAGTGTGTTTGTCCATGATTTAGAATTCTCAGAGGAGACATCTTTTTCCACAGCCCAGAGCCCAATCTTTCCCTAACCAGTCTTTTTGCTGCTTCTTGCTGGTATAAGGCATATGTTTTTCAAGTCGTCCACTTCCTGAAAGACAACCCATGAAAGCAACCGAACTTGTATAAATGGTCTCAGGTCAACTCCATGCACAGTTTTCTTGCATCCAAGCCCTTTTTAATTTGGAGCCTCACAAACCTGATCTCTATAATACCCAAGGTATTTCAGTTTGCAAATTTGAGAACATTTATAATCATAATATTAATGCATTAAAATCTAGTTGTTGCTTATGTAAGACTCAGTTCAAACTAGCTTAGACTTAATTGTTTTCTATTGAAATTTAAATAATTAACTATTTCAAAATTCTATATAAGGGAAAAATAGTGACCTTGCTATCATAGGGAAAGGTACGCTAGATTAACAGTACTTCAAAATACAGTTCAACAAGGAAAAAGGTTGATAATTATAACTAATATAGCACTATAACAGCAAATTCTAACTAATATGATAAGTTAGTTTATGAATTAACCATTATTTATATACATGCCTGAGTTCCTGCTTTCAAACCATGTCATGAAAAATTCTTGTGTTCTTTTTATTAGTTTTTCTTATGTTTTGGAGTGTTGAATCTTAAAATTGTATAAAACTTTAATATATTTAGAAACCACAAGAGTTTGTTTTTAATTCTTCACAATTCAGAGTCAGTTTTTTTCTCATAAACATTCCTATGATTGCATCAAGAGTAAATTCAGTCCCTAAAACGTTACATAATATGACTCTTCATCAAAAGCATAATGTCCTGGTTTTGCTCTTGGCATCTAGTCTTCTGTTCCCAGAGTGATACGTTACAAATGATGACGTTTGTTTATGGCTTATTCTCATTACTTAAGGAAAACGCAGGTATACTTTATCCAGTGGCCTGAACTATTTTGTCTGATAAGAGGTGTACCTGCACTTCTTCCAGGTTACCTTCCGAACAAGAATCTACCACTGCAACATTAACAGCCAAGGCGTGGTCTGTCTGGATATCCTGAAAGATACCTGGAGTCCAGCCCTAACCATCTCTAAGGTCCTTCTCTCCATCTGCTCGCTTCTCACAGACTGCAACCCTGGTAAGAGACGTTAGGTGTACTAAGGTGTAACTCGCCTCAAGGTTTATGTGTCAGATTTCAGAACTCCTTTACTGCCACCGCTCTTACTCCTGTCACTGGTTTCAAGTCTCCATGCTGTATAACTATTTTCTTTTGTTTTGGGGGGGTTGACTTTTTGAGACAGGGTCTCGCTATGCCGTTCAGGTTGGCCTTGAGCTCACTTTGTAGCCCAGGCTCCTGCCTCAGCCTCCCAAATGCTGGGATTACAGGCTTGCACCACCACGCCTGGCCTATTTTTTTTTTAAACTCAGTCTTCTCATTACATTTTTAAAGACCTATTTTTGCCCCCCAAAAAAGAAAAAGCATAATATACAAAAATTGATGAAAAATAATTTCAGGTGAGAAAGTACATTTCAGGAATGCATTAAATTCTCTTGCTGAATAATAATAAAAATTCAAATTGAATATCATACCCTTTAATTAGATGCCTACCAGAAGATGTTAATTTGAGAAACATGGGCTATTAAAATCTAATAACAACCAAGCAGCACTATATAGCTGCGGCCTTTTGGCATCTTAATAACCAGGTGTCCTGACGAGGTATTAGAACAAAAAAGCTGAGTGGTCCTGAAGTAGGAAATACAACTTTCCAGGAAAACATAAGAGATTATTTATGGTTAGCCCCTGTGGCTTGCTGCCCTGCCTACCACTGAAAGCTCTTAGCCCTTCATTCTCCTAAACATCTTTTAGCAAGAAAACAAACCAAATGCTAATTTTTTACATATTTGGATTTTTTTAAATACAAAAATCTGAACATGGCTGTAGGGTTTTCATTGGTGTACTCCAAGGAAGCATTGTTCTTTGAGCACTTAATTAATAGCCTTAACGCTGCATGAATTTCCATCTTCCATGATTAGGAATAAATTCTCTTTGACTTCAGCGTATTTGTCATTTCTTGGTAATAAAAAGGTTTTCTAGGGAAAAAAAATGTGAAATGGTTTCATAAAGTCATAACGTATTTAAAGTGTTTTAACACTGAAAGGAAAACATAATCATCATAGCTTTTGAGTTAAATCGTACCTTGCAGCCGCGTAGAGAAGCCCCGTAATGCCGCGCTGGTTCTGCTCTTTTGATTCCATCATTCCTACTCCATCCCAGCCCGCCTCTACGGCTGCGGATGACCTCACGCAGCAGTCACGCTGCAGGGCAGCTTGTTTTCGCCCTTTTGGTGATTTGAGGCCTGTCGCTTTGAGCCACTTGTATGTAAGAGTGTGTTCTCAGTCCAGGTATCCCTGCTTAAAGCAAGCTTTCTCTGAAGTAGTAGGGGGTGTCAGAGTCTTTAGGGTATTTTTTGATTTTGGTGGTGATAGTAGCAGCAGTGGTTTTTGCTTTGTCTCAGAAAATTACAGATGAATTCTACAAAAAAAAATTAAGATAGCCCTTGACTAAAGCAAAATCACGTAAATTTTAAAATACAGAAATAAATTTTGAAAATAATACTATTAATAGTAAGAATAAGCCTAAAAATAATGGGCCTTAAAACTGGACACAGCCCATCTGATAGTAGAATAGAATAGTACCTGTAAAATAATGCTAACATTTATCACACTTTAACACATATAAAGTTTTCTGGCTAGGCATGATGCCTGTAATCCCAGCATTCAGACGGCTGAGGCAGGAAGATCACTTTAGTTTAAGGCCAGCCTGAACTGCATAGTGAAACCTGTGTCAAAAAGACCCCCAAAAACGTTTTCCTAGTTGGCACCTCATAATGAATTTTGACGCTGCTAAATTCTGAAAGAGTTGTTTGTTTTAAACAAGTTATATCCATTCTTTTCCTTAGTAGACCTTACTTCCTACTGTTTTATGGTACACTTTGAACCTTTGCAGGTATGTTTTTCTCCTTAGACTGAAATGGTACTCAGTCATTGAATGGTACGAGATGACTGATCAATGGTACTCGAATCTAACCTATTTGCAAATTATCACAAGTATAAACGTAATGAATATGAATAAGTAAGGCTGTCCTATACTGAATCTGTTAGTTTAACACTAGTAATCCTAGCTCTCAGCTCAGAAATCGGCCTTGCATGATGATACATTATTTAACCAACTTTAAAAATGCCCTCATTCTTATCCCTACATAAACTAATTCTTAAATCTTTTTCTTAACTCCTCATGCTTTACATTTGTCTTTTTCAAGAATTTTTGATCCATAAATGTTATGTTATCTTAAGAAATAGCTGCACATCCTTTTAGGGTGATGCAGACAACAGGTGGTCAGTGTGAAACCCAGCTCCACTATTGCTGGTTGTGTGACATTAGATCGGCCCCTTCACTTTTGTCTCCCTTAGTTTTTTATATAAAATGAGGATTATAGCCAAACTGCTTTCCTGTGAGCTAATATTAAAGTGATGTATGTGAAAGCCCTTTGTAAACACTGGTATGTTATTGATGTTTTTCTCAGAATGTTTAGAACACAAAACAGACATACACTAGATGACTGATCAATTTCTACTTAGTTGAATTTGTGAGAAGACAGTATTGAATAATCCCTAATACCACAGCATCACATTGACACTCCTGAATTCCACGGTCTAAGCCCAGTCCTAAATTAGCAGTGGTCTCTGTGTTATCTCGTGAAGTAGATTCTCTCAAGTGACAAACATCCAGTCCACATGCGGTCAGCCAATTGACGGGGGTCCCATGGATGATAACTGTGCTCCCAGTGCAGTGATCTAGGTGGATCTGACTGAAACCCTTATTAAATCACCACTTAATAATGGTGTCTGTTGAGCTTGATATAGCGCTCTTAACAAGTCAGGCATGACCCGACCACCAGAATTGGCCCTGACTACAGCCAAGAGGAATAGAGGACAGTAAAGTCCACTGGTCAGCACCACCTCCCAGATTCGCTGGCATTAGTCTTGCCTGGTGAGCAGGATTTCATTCAAAGACTTCCAGAGAATACCAGAATATCAGTAAGGACTCACATTTCCATTTTTCATGAATTATTTTTAAATACTGTCTTCTCAAGTTACTATAAATTTTAAGTTCTGTTCTATTAGTTTGATCTTTTGAAGTGTATTTTTGCTGTTTTGTAGATGTTTTTAAAACTTTTGGATGTTTTGTGGTATTCTTTATATGAACCATATTTCTTTAAATATTATTTAAAATGTACTTAGAGTCTTCAGACCTATAAGTAATGAGTATTTGCTCTTATAAAAGCTAGGTGTGGTGGTACATGTAAGCCCAGCACTCAGGAGGCTCAGGCAGGAGGATCACTGCAAGTTCAAGGCCAGCCTGGGCTACATAGCAAGACCCTGTCTTTTTTTTAAACTATCCTGACAGTTATGCCATAAGACAAAGACACAAAGCTCTCCTGAACCTGATGCTTTATTTACAGAGCAATGACCAGAAATATCTCATCTTTGTTTTCATCTTTTTTTTCTGAAAATTATATAATCTGCATGTTATCTGGTGTTATTTTACTAATCTCAGTTCTACTTTCCTATTTTCCTAAAGTATGATGCACTTACTTCATTATAAACAAATTATTCACTCTATCTTTTAAAAATTCCCCTCAAAATGGATCAGTGTTGTGAGACACTTGGAAATTTCAGAGAAAACACATTGAATACTGAGAAATTTTTGCTAAGCAGGATAATAGACTTGTGATTTTGAAATGTTTTACATGTCCTTACCTTTCAGAGATGTATACTAAACTGCTTGCAAATGAAATATTTGTTATGTCAAATTTGCTTGAAAATAGTCCAGAAAGCTTGGCGGTGCGTAGGGGTATAGAAGATACCAAGATGCACCATTATAATTACGGAGTCTGAGTGAAGGGTCCGTGGGCATATATATTTTTAGAACAACAAACAGAGCAAAGAATGGTAACTCATTACCGCTCAGCCTCCCAGAGTGATTCAGCTGAGAATGCACACGGCTGTAACTTCCGTGATTAGAGCTTTGTTCCTCTCCAAGGGGCCAACCGAAAGAGCAGAGGGTTTGGTTCTTAATGGCTCCTTCATGGCAGTCTGTCAAAGAGCAGAAGAACGGCTCTTTCCTTCCTCTTGAATGTCACAGCTCTTTGTTTCGGATCACTTATGGCCTGTGTTTCAAACAACCAATACTTACCTTTCTATACACGTCTTTAATACCTTAGCTTTCATTATTATTAATTGCTTGGCTTTGGCCTGGTTATGATCAGATAGTGTCACTACATCCTAAATTTTCATAATTTCTGATGACCAATGGTAGATGGAGACTGAAAAGTAGGATTATTTCCACAAACTTGTATTTGTGGGAATTATACTATGAATGTGAACTGCTAGACTAGTGAAAGGCATGCACAGCACTTTTAATAGGGTTCCAGTGCTCACAGCGAAGCAAGGACTTGCTTCAGCATACCCATTCCACTGACAATGAACAGTTTAACTAAAATTCAGATAAACATGTAAAACTGATAGACCTACATGTTCTTAAAGCAGACTAGCTTAGCAGAAATTCAAAACAATAACGATTTTTAGAACACCCACTAAAGTTGGCTGCGTAGATACCAGTTACCTACAACTTTTTTAAATGAGAAATTTATAAAATACAAATATATGGCCAAATATATAGCTGGTGTTCAGGCTGATTTTTTTAGAAGAATTGGCTTTTCTTCTAGATTATTACAAGCTGAATTCTAGAAATCCTTCAAAGCAGAGCTTCTAAACATGAATTTAGATTGATTAATTCATAGTCATCATTTTAACTTGTCTGGTTCCTCTTAGCCCTTTTTATTTTGAGAGAAAGTCTCACTAAATTGCCAAACTAGTCTCAACTTTTGAGATCCTTCTGCTTCAGCCTCCCAAGTAGTTGGGATTACAGGTTTGTATCATCAGGCCTGGAGTCGTTTCATTTTTCTTACACTCTGTAAAAGAGCAGGAAAGCTTTAGCTATGGAGAGTTTCTGTGTTAGGCCTGTATTGATTAAGAAACAATTGTTGTTAATCAGTCTACCTAGGTTTGTTTGTTTGTTTTTGTTTTTTGTCTTTTTGAGATGGGATTTCTGTATGCAACTCAGGCTGTCCTTGAGGAACTTGCAGCAGCCTCCTAATTGCTAGGATTACCGGCGTGCACCACCATGCTTGGCTTGGTATGTTTAATAGGAGAGCGAAGTCCAAAAAATTTGCAAGGGAGTAGCTCAGTATTTCCTGTGGACTCTAGGACACTCCAGGTTCCCATAAGTTTACTCAAATCAGTTTGGAAATAATGATGTTCACGCTGTGGAGGTGCAGAAAAACTGAGGGTTCATTGAGAGGGATGAATAAAATCAGTAGGCATCATAAAAAGCATTTCTGTTTTGTGAATTAAAGAAATATCACAGTTCTTTGTTTATGCAATGGGCTTCTCATTTAAGACAAGTTGTGCAGTGGCACACTCCTGTAATCCCAGCACTCGGGTGGCTGAGGCAGAAGGATCACTATGAGTTCAAGACCACCTGGGCTACATAATGAGTTCAAGGCCAGCGTGAACTACATAGCGAGAATCTGTCTCAAAAAAAATTTTTTTAAGAAGACAAGTTATGCAATATATAAGCTTATATGTTTCATCTCACATAGCATTATAATCTCTAGGTACATGTGTGGGAGATAGATCTTTGGTAAATGGAAAGAGGATGTTGAAATGGAGGGAGGGAGGGGAGAAGGGAGGGTAAGGGGAATACAAAGAATTAAGATGTTTTATGTACATATATCTACTTCAAACTGAAAGGTCTGGTTTTTTTGTAACACTTTATCAGAGAGTGATTTTCTAGGATATAGTGAAGGAGAAAGGAAAGCCAAAATCACCTGATCATAGGTTGAGGTCTTGGATTTCCTAGTTGTAAAACAAGTAATAACAATTCCTCTTTGAGGCCACGCCTGGTGGCACCTGCCTGTAATCCCAGCTGCTCAGGAAGCTAAGGCAGGATATTAGAGGCCATCGTGGGCAATTTAGAAGGACCTTGTCTCAAATAAATATATAAAGGACTAGGCATACAGTTCAGCGTAGATCGCCCTGAAGTTTAATCCCCATTACCACCACCTCAAAAAAGTCCTCTGTGCATCAGAGTTTCCAGAAAAGGATTGTGACTTTAGTGTGTACATGAGAGACAGCTTCATCCCTAAGCAAGAGTGTTCCATATGTCCTGCAGTCTTTCTGCTTGTGTGGGCAAGTCTTCATTTGCCATAATTATCAGGTGATATGTTCCCTGCACATCCAATATATGTAAGTGAAAAAGAGCATTAGCTGTTTTTTATTTTTTGGTAGATCATTGTCTAGAAATTCTGACCAACAAAATTTTCATTTCTTTTACATGTATATTCTTGTTAGGTTTGAGTCTTTTAAATATGGTTTTTAAAAAACTAGACTTTACTATAATTGTTTATGTATGGGATGTGTTAAAAATGTACATTTGAAGTTCTCCTATCTAAAGAAAAGGGTGTTTGGAGAGTCTGTTCCCATTTTATAAAGAGGAAAACAGAATTTTGTGTTTATCATCTTCATGATTCTTTTTTCAGTTCAGTTACCTTATTCCTGTAAAGTACTTTTTTTTTTTTTTTTTTTTTTTTGGCAGTACTGGGGATCGAACTCAGGGCCCTGTGCTTGCTAGGCAGGCGCTTATTCCACTGAGCTATATCCCCAGCCTTCAGTTACCTTATTCCTGACCTACAGAATAGCTGTTAACTTTATTTGACCCAGAAAGTGCTTTGTAGACAGCTAACTTAGTAAAAATATTATAGGCAGTCAGACAGGGCTAAACCCTAGAGGGAGGATCAGTGCAGAGATAAGAACATTACAGCTGTGACTGGAGGCACATCTATAAAAGGCCAAACCTCAAGGTGAAGACAGAATGACCAGGTCTAAATGTTTCCCTAAGGGATAATCAAGAAATTAAAAATTAACTGGTATCACCTGGTCCAATAAAATCTACATAGACATCAGTCATTCAGGTGGGCGACAAAGACCTCCTGATCCATCCTTTCCTAAAAAGGTCTTTGTTCTTTCCATGTACACATGGTATGTGACCTACTTCCCCATTAAATCAATATTACCTAAGCATCTATGCTTGTAATCTTATTGGTTGATTATAGTTTTGACTCACATTGTACTCACCTTGTGATTTTGTACCCACCTTGTTGTGATTTTGCTATAAAACTTCCTCTACACACTAGGCTCAGAGACAACCCACTTTCAAGTCCCCTCTTGTCTCTCAGGAGCTGTCTCTCTCAATAAAATCTTCCTGCTCTTAATTCTGTTGTTCCTTAAGATTCATTCTTCGATTCTGAGGAGCACAAACTCAGGGTATCTAATATCTGGCAGGTTAAGAGTTACTTTTATTTCCCTGTATCATTTGGAGGTCCCACCAGGATAAATGGAAGGAAGTAGGAGTTTGCATTTGTTCTATGGGTTCTGATTGTGATTTATTTATGTAATCAGAAATTGTAATCCTTGTTTGACAATTGATTATGCTTTAAATCTTATGCCTCTTGTATGTTTTTTTGTTAAAATGATAATAAATTTAAATTGACAATGGGAAGATTGAAGATCTTTGGTGGGACATTTTCTTTTACAAGCAAGTCCTTATATTCCTGTTTTGTATGTGCTGCATTTTTTTTTTATTTTAAAAGTAAAAGCACAAAAACATATTAACAAACAGACACAAAGTAGCATAAGAAATAGTACAATCAAAACTGATTTACAGACAATGTGACATGGACTCAACAATGGTTGTTGCTTTACCTATTGATATCTTTGAAGTGTATATTCATGAACACAGATATAGACATGCGAAATTGGTCAAACAATTAATCATCTCAACAACATAAAAAAAAAAAAAGAAACCGGAAAGCATTAACAAAGAGGCACAAAGTAATACAATAACAGTAAGATCAGGATTGAATTATAGACAAAGCAACAGAAAACCAACAATAGTTGCTGCTTTGCATATTGATATCTTCAAAGTGTGTGTTCCGGATAACACATACAGACATACAAGATTGATCGAATAACCCATCATCAACTATTCCTTAGCATTAAGTGATATAATACAATAGTAGAACCATGTTAGCCCTCCTGCACATATGTATATACATATATACATACATACATTTTTGCCTCTTTCTTTTCTCCTTTCCCTTGTCCCATCTGTTCTTTGCTTTTGAACAGATTTCCTTCATGTCTCTTAGTTTATATTCCCACCCTCAGGTTCTTA